>JAUEKY010020337.1:0-11804 GCA_031833965.1 Scyllaea pelagica
CGCCAAAGTGACCATCCTAGATGGCAGCACCACCAACGGAGTTATCCACGCCATCGACCGTGTCCTCATCCCACGAGACCTGCTGTGAACAAGCCAGGAACTCTCCATTGTCTTCCACCACAAATGATCTAGTCAGCGTTACTGTCGATGATTATTACTGGAGAGCTACACAACCACATCTTTTCATGCCAAGTATCTCAAGATAAATCTAGGCTGTCGTGAAATAATGTTTCTTTTCAGTTTTTTCTTCTTTCTCCTTACTTGTCTGAAAATTTCCAAGTTTACCATTGACAATTAATTCATTCTCACCAGAAAATTGTCATTCATATGAAATAAAATCTTGTGATATCGTCAGCAGTGGTATGATTGTCCTTTTAATTATTCCAGATTGACTGAATTGAATGACCTTATGGTCTTTAAGTCACTGAAGACTATCCTTTGATAAAATTGTTGCCCAAAAGCTACAGTGAAACCTTGTTATACCGCCAACTGTGGGACCCTTAAAGATCTGGCGTTATAAAGAAATTTGTGATACAGCATGAGCTGTTCCTGGTGTTCAACAAAACAAATTGGTTAACATTTTGCTGGCCTTGTGATAGGAGTAAATGACATGCTACATGTAGAAACAGACGGAATGGGGGAGTCTGGATGATAGTCATATCTTTTCCTTGTGTCAAAAAGGTGAATACATAAGTGAAAAGGTGGGAGTAGGGTTTATTTTACCTAAATAGTTTTGGGCTAGCGGGAAATATTTTTCTACGTCAACTTAAGGTGATGGGTTATTTCACTATTCCTATAGGGTAACCAAACCGTACCTCAAACCTTACCTCAGCAAAAAGCAGTTGGTAACGCCTATTTCAAAACTGTATAGGCCATATTAATGGTGGGGCTCTTTGGACATGCTAACAGGCTACCACACAGAGATAAACGGAGAACTCCTATGAATTCCTTACCCAGTCACATCATCCTGACACTGGGCCAATAATATCAAGCATCAGGCAGGAAGCTGCTAAAAAAGGGATTTACATGACTTAGGTATGCTGCGGCATGGGGTCGAACCCGCCACCTACCTGTTGCAAGGCGGACACTCAGCCAAGTATGCCAACGAAGTCGGTGTGCGTTGTTTGTACAGTGGACATTTCTTTATAGAGAGGTAGCCAGTACATGGCATATTTGTGTTTTGTTGCCTTTGACTCTTAGAAGCATGATCAAATTTTCCAAATCCTCTCCTAGTCCACCACAGCATTCCAAAAGAACTGGTGGCTCTGCACCAATCTAAACCAGCTGCCCCAGTGTCAGTAAGAATAGAATGTGCCTGGGTGTGATATCAAAGCAAGTCCTCCATTTACCTCAGCAGGGCAGTTTGATAACGTTTCCAGGGTGTTTCCGCCGTGTTAGTGTTATGGCCTGTACATTGAAATCTCATTATATTACCCCCGTTGTACCACCATTCTCGCATACAGCCTGCTTTTTGCTGAGCTAGGGGAGGGTGGGAAGAGTTGGACAGGTGGGAGGGTTGGACTACCCCCACCATTTGAAAATGATAGTGCAAAATTATAATTTTCCAATTTGGCCAGGAAGCCATCTTGATATAGATATAACAATCAAATGCAACTTTCACTTTCTTTTTCAGCAAATACACCGCTTTCAAGAGTGGCAGAAAATTTTCAAGCGTAAAATTTTGTTTTTTAACCCTCACGTTGAAATTTTTATACAGGTTAAAACAGATATTTATACCAAGGTACGTGCTTATGAGCCTTTTTAATTACATATTTTACCATTTATTGTGCAGAATAATGTTAAAATGGACTTTCTTTTTCAGGTCTATGATCATGTCTTCATCAATAACAGTGAGGGAGAGTTGGATCACTCATGGTCCAACTCTAGCCTTCGTGGTCCAACTCTCCCCACCAGATATATGTGTTACAATTTTTTGTATCAAATCACATTCTATTTGAAAATTATGAGGATGATTATGATGCTAAGTGTAAAACCTGTTGTTAAATCAACTTGATATACCTTTACCACTGAAGATCATTAACAAGTTTTTTAGTTTATCTTTTTATTTTTGCAGAATGCCTAGAGTTTACAAAAGAAAGACTTGACATGGAAATTATGAACATGAGACAATTTATTCTGCACTGAATGGCAGTGGTAATTGGGAATCCATAAGATCAGTGGCCAAAAAGCATGATATACTACGCGTCACTCTAATGCGGAAGTTAAAAGTCAATGCAGATAATCCAGAAAAAAACCTTGCACCTAATTAGAAGTCTTCACAAGTGTTTTGTTCCAAGAGTGCAAAAACTGGATGATGATTCATCCGACAAAAGCCATATCAATATATGAAATTGCAGAACTGGCCAAACCAGCAAGATAAAAGCTCCTGCTCCTGCTAACATCATTTCTGGTTTTGTGAAATCCGGAGTGTGGCCTCCAAACAGAAATGCATTTCCTGAACATTTCTTTGTACCTGCGGACGTGACGGACCGACCAATAGATGTTTCTTGTACCGAGCCCCAAGCAGCTAACTAGGAATCAAACGAATTAACCATGAGTTTTTTAAATGTTCGTGAAATAACTTAAGAACTATTTTTTTTAGATTTTTTTATCAGACATTTGACGTGCTAAAGCCATAAATAATATGCTAACATGTACCTAACCATATTTTAGCACTTCACCAATAGCAAATGTTATATTTTTGTTACTTGAACCAAAATTGCTGCTAATAAATGTTTTTGAGCTGTTATCAGTTTGGATTAAAGAGTGAGTTCATTTTAATCAACAATTTGTGGTGGTCCAAGTCTCCCAATTGTGTGGTCCAATCTACCCCACCACCTGTGCAACTCTCCCCACTTTGATAAGGGTTTAATTTTCATAAATAATTCAGAAACATATGAGTTTAAGCAAACTTTCCATGTTTCATTTTTTGAGTATATATCCTTCTTCCCTCACAGCAAAAATAAAAACTTATAACCGAAAAAAAGCTGAGTTATAACAAAAAATATACAAAAATGAAAGGGGTGACCCAATGCTCCCCACTCTCCCCTACAGTTTGGCTACTATTTATATATTATAAAATAATGTCAGGAAAAGTTCTCGCTATACCGCCATTCTCTTCATAACGCCAGATTACTTGTGGCCCCATGGTTGGATGTATAACAAGGTTTCAGTGAGGATAAGCACTTAAAACCTTAATGTTGAATGTTTACCATAAACCATTACCATGAAGGTTCAATGCCCTGTTACAATGCGTTAAAGGTCACACCACCAGCAGAGGGTGCTGAACAAGTTGACATAAACATGGTGCCCCACGGACGAACTGAGGACCTGAACTGACGACCCACTCACATTGACAAATAACGCTTTTTCAATAAGTCTTAGATATTATACTGCCCAACTCCAGACAAACAGTTTATTTTCAGGTCTTGGCGCTAAATCCACAATCTATCAGTATCAGGTAGCCAACACAGGACTGTCTATTCAAAGCCTGTTTCATAGTCATAGTCCACCTACTACTTTTTATAACAAAAAGGACCTCTCCTTTGTATTTGAATTGCAGAAATGACAGTGACAGCATGCTCAAATGCCCCTTGCTTTATGATCTATGATCCACACAGGACTGTGTGCTCAAGTGGCAGATTATGTCACAGTTTCAGTTTTTGCAAAGCCACATCAAGAGCAGGAAGTCTGGACATGACAAGCAGATGTGCTTACTCGAAAATCTCTCACCTCGTTGTGTTACATGGACGCTGAGCCAACAAGGCGGCTGCTGCTGAATTGCCTGGTTTCATGTCATGGCGCTGACACGGCCAGGGACCGAACCCCAGACCTACCACTACCAGTTCTGAAGCAGCTGCTCTGCCACGAAGCCAATGGCCCTGGCGGTATGGAAGGCAGTAAGGAGTCAAGGGTCAAGGGTCAGGGTCAGAGCATCTCCTGTATGGAGTGTACTAGAGTATAGGGCCATTGAGAACTGACATCTATCCAATATCCATACTTCCATTCCAGTTACAGCCACCAGCCATTAGGAGACATGGATCAGGGCAGGACTTGCCGACTTGGACAGTCCGTCTCGATATCGTCCTCCCAGGACACGTTCCTGCCTTCTGTTACATGTATTCTGCATGGTTTTGGAAACATAAAATCCTGCCAAATCGATCCATCTTGGAATTTTAAGCTTACACTTACATTAGAAATTAGTGTGTACAGTGGAAACTACAGTGGAAACCTGATATAACAGGAATGGTGGGACCAGAGCTTAAGTCCTGTTAGAGATGATCCCTGTTACAAGGGAAATGAGCATGTATTGATTTTTTTAAATTCTGTTACAAGGGAAATGAGCATGTATTGATTTTTTAAGCGATCTTATACATTATTCAGTACTCTTCGGTACACAAATTAAAATACACTTCCTGCCTGTTGAGCAGTTTCTTGTGTGTATCAATTCATTCATGAAGCAGCAATGTCCCTATTACTATTAAAGCCGATTAGGTTCCAGTGAGACCCTGTTATACTCAATAATTTCTAATAGTGACTAATAGAGACATAGAGAGAGAAAAAAAACGGGGATTCAAAAAATCCCTGTTATATATGGTCTCCACTGTATATATACACTGAAACAGAAGCCTTGTTCCTTCGTCTGCTGTGTGCTGTCTGCTGTGTGCTTTTTCCGAGGTATAGTTTGGTTACTCCAATACATAAAAACTGTTGGAAGCAGCTTTCGCTATACCACCAATCTCTTTATAATGCCAGATTACTAGTGGCCCTATGGTTGGCAATATAAGGATGTTTCAGTGTACATACATAATGGACATATAACCTTTCTGACCTCTACACCAAAATATCAAAGGCAAGAAAAGATTTAATTCGAGCCAAGTAAAAAAAAAAAAAGGTGTGCATACAAAATAAACTAGAAATGACTTGAGGAAGAAGCAAATTGTATTTCAAGCATGAGTCTTTATTGCCGTGTCCTGTCAGAATGAGCAACAAAAATTAAATTTCAATTTCACAATTAATTGACATGTGTACAAAAAGGTACAAAATATAGTTTATTTACACATTAATACTGCAGATCTATTAAAAGAAAAAAACCATCTTTTAATGCCTGTTCAGAAATTCTCATCATGGTATTTAAAGTTTCTTTGAGTATACCAGTTCATATATCTTTTTCTTTTATCATTTGGAAAGACGGATTCAAAATTGTATATCATAAAGTGATATGTGGGCATCATATATAACAGCTATAAAAGTTAAAAGGCCAGAATATATTTTTGGATTAAAACCTAAAAGAGTGGGTAAAGGATAAAAAACTGTTTGCAATCATTTTCCAAAGAAAAATATTAATTCTTTGTTAATCATAAATTTCTTTAAACTTTCAAAGGGTGTATTGCTTTAGAAGTTGCATATGATGCCCCATACAAGAAAATGAGATATGTGCTTGAAATTGCTTAACCTGTTATCACATGAAATAAAATGGCATCCATTCATAGGAATACAGCATTTCAGCTAGGCGGCTGGCTACAGCGCCCACCTTGTGACCAGGCAGTCCATGCCTGATCACTGACCAGGGCATGTTGCATGTCTCTGACGACCTTGAGCATGGACCTCAACCAGCCCTTGAGAGACACTAGGTACCAGCCCACAGCTGGTAAGTAGTCTGCATTAGGCCTCGTCCCTTATTCATAAAGTGACAATCAATGCCCTTTATGAGCTCCACATGATAGAAATGAGTCAAGGACCTAGCCTATAAGCCAAGGGCTCCACACAGACGTTGGCGGGGGAGGAGGGGGAGCAGTTATAGCACAATTCTTATGACTAAAAATTCTTTAGTGGCACATGTCAATACAAATACATATTTTACTTAAAACTCACCACATGGGGGTGAAATCAGAAATGACTTAAATCTTCAGTATCAAATCTCAGCTGCTTACATAAGTTTTTCAGGATTGGAGTTTAAAAATCTAACCAAAGCCAGACCAATTTACAGCGGGCCTCCAAGTAGTGTGTATTCCAACACTTATTCAATCTAAGAGGTGCAATTCGGGTGGGGTAACAGGCACACATGCCAAGCCAGGCGTTATAAATGGATTCTTGACTACCATACATGTGACACACCTGTAAACACTGACTTTCCCCTGATGATTGATAAAACAATAAACTATTGAATTACCAAGTGATGTAAATGGTCATGACTGTGGTTCTAGCCCCAAGCCTACAATTACTAAAGTACAAGGCAGTCTGCCTATCTCTCCCCATAGATCAAGTCATGACCGGCACCATTGGAGATGTGGGTATGTCCGTTCTGTGAGTGGCTGCTGCCACCATTCTTCAAACTCCTGATTTTTTCCAGCTTTGCATTTGCATGGCTCAATGTTGGGACGGCTGTCTTTGTCTGCTGCAATTCTACAGGAATGTTGTCTGTTTTGTATTCAAGTCCCATGTTATTCAAAGGTGAAAGACCAATGCAAGCTCTGAAGATGTTTTCAATGCAAGCTCTCTGTTTGAAGAAGGCATTCACAACAGGTGTGCCACGAGGAGCAAGGGGTGCCTTGCACAGGAAACTGAGGATTGACAAGGCTGCGTTGAAACCATGGAACTCTGATTCATCTTCTTTGCGGAACTGTATGCGTTCACAGATCTCAGCGATGATGGCCAGATCCAAAATGAGAGGGGCTGCCAGCAAGGAGTCCTCGCAAGTGTTGTGCAAGACAATGGTGTTACGGCCCCCCATCATGATCTCCGAGGTGTACTCATCCATGGCCCGCTTGCTGTCACCCACATAGGGCACGTACTTGATGACCACACAGTGGTCCGGCTTCTCTCCAGGCTTGTACAAGATGTCATTGGAAGAGACCATGTCGTCAACCACATTGGTTTTAGAGATCTGTAAAAGATAGTTAACACACTCATGAGGGCATTGCTTTGAAAAGAAAACAATATCTCAGGAATCCAACCATTGTTCTGAAAATCAAATGGAAAAAAATCTCATTCTTTGTAACAAAAAGATGGATGCAGAGTTGCCTTATGTAAATAAATATATAAGCATATCTCTAATTTATGCCGGTCAACTGTTGCAACATTTTCAGCGCAATAGTATACACTGGAAAAAGACAATTTTGTATTGTTCTGTTTGTAAGGACAAAGAATGTTAACCAAACAACATACTGACACTGAATTCAGTACTAGTTTAATTGTGAGGTCACTTTTCACAAAAGTCAACATCAAATAGATTGCAGGAGGTAGTAGAAATGCAGTAGCTCAATACTACAGGTGCAGGGAGCTAAGACCATCCATTCCCCAAGATGGGTCAATCTGATCCACACCATGAACATACTTTTGCCATTGCATGGTCCAGCCTCTGGTGTTATAGTACGATCACAATCCCTTATCCATTCCAATTTGTTACTTGTTTCACACCAAAAGACATGGAGTTCTTCCATTCTGTTTTGGACTAAAACAAAGCCTGTCCATACTGATCTCGTGCCTCTCGTTTGGCTTTAAAAGTTTGATTATATCAAACTTGAAATGTCACTTTTGAAACTTCAGGGACAAAAATATACTAGCGAAATAAGGTTGGTGGTCATTTTGAATCCATGGCTGACCAACAATGGTATAACTTTTAGAGAATAAAAGAGAAATTAAATTGGAACTCAAGGACAAAAATGAAAAAACAAACAAACCCAAAACAAAAGAATATATTCCAATACTCACCTCTTTAGATCTGAATGTTTCTGGAGCATTAAGATTCTTTCCATCGTTGTTGCCTAGGTGGTTGAAGCTGACAATGGAGACGGGCTTGATTCCGGCACTGACAAGGAAGTCGACAAGAACAGACTTGATTTTGGTCTGTCCACTCTTGAAGTCGTCACCACCAATGTACACCTTGTGTTTCTCAGCAAGCTCCACAACTCCTGACAAAGTGAAAATGGATCAAGATTTAGGACCAGTGTAGAGGTTCATCAACACAAACAGCTTTTCCTTATCAACAGCGTTGCCAGTTGCCCTTCCACACTTTTGCTAGTCAGCTGCCATGGCTGTCAGTGTCTGTTGCTAACAATCCAATAACAGGCAGTAACTGACATACTTTGTAACGGCATTAAATGAATGTGTTAACCCCCAATAGAGAAAGTTCTATACTTTCTGATTGTCTCAAATTTCTTAGAAAAATCTTGTGTTGATTCCATATTACTTTTCAGCTTCAGCATTTTTTAACAGTTTAATTGATGTTCTATTTATGTGACCAGTTACTCGTAGACACCCAGACGAGGCGTGCTGCAATGAAAAAAACCTCTACTGGTGCCAGAATAAACCAACAGTTTTAACATTCTACCAATCATACTAAAAAGGATTTTACAGGTAAACCTTCTTGTATCAAAATATCAAGACAAGCAGTCAAAATAGGTCAGCAGGTTCAATAGCTATAACAATATATGTATGTAGATAGAGCGATGAGGAGTGATGTGTCAGTATGTAATGCAAACTGGCATCCATATCGTCAAGAAGACTTACCAGGCACAAACGTGTTCTGTGGTGATCCGTTGATGTATGTGACACCCTCCAGAATAGAAGCAACAGCAAACAGAGTGGATGGGGAAACCTCAGAGTCACTTCGCTTGATGCTGCCTAAAAGAGTCTCGGCTGTGTCATTGAGTCCGGGTCTGACATCAGCAAAGCGCTCTGTGTTGGCACTCCAAACAACAATCACCTGGTACAATGAAGGCAGGAATATCACAGTGTGTTGTCAATACTATATATGGAGTTAGTTATAGGTAAGACAGTGTCATCAGTAGATAATCCCTTGATAACTAGATACAATCAAAAATGTAAGTAGGAAAAGGCTTTATCAACACAAGACAACAACAATATAATGGTCAAGTCTTTATCCAGCAGCACTGGTTCCCACTCCCAGCTACTTTCAATATCAGATTCTCTAGCTCTTTCGCACCCCTTGATATCTTATTCAAACCTAAAAAACTTAATGCAATTTGTATCATTTTTTTCATTACATCATTATGGAACATATGAAGCTTTAGGTTTGTTTTTAATACATTTCTGATTTAAATCATAATGGTTGTGAGAAGAATTTAGTTAGAACTTACCGCTATCATTGAAAATGATGAGTGAAAAAAAAACCACGAAATATCTCATAAGAAAGGCAATCAAAATATCTATATATATAATGTACTTACTTTATCAACTTTGGCTTTGAAATCCTTGATGTCACTTCTGATCTGCTGTACAATTTCTTCCAGAGAACCTTGGATGGTGTGATCAGCACGATCTTCCTGGTTGGCCGCAATGAAGTGAGGAATGTAAACAGATGGTCTTGGCTTCATCATGGACATCTCAGGGTACAACTGCCGTTGCAAGTCATAGTCCAAAACCTGAGCTCTCTTCATGGCGTCTCCAAGGTTGAGTCCAGAAATATCCCATCCTGTGATGGATGAAGGAAAATGTTTTGATTAAAGATTTTGCTATCAAACTATACCATAATATACTGGACTAACTAGTTACACATTTCATTCAGTGATTGAAAATTATCTTAGAAAAAAAAAAAGGGGGGGGGAGAGATTTAAAATATGAATTCATTAAAATAAATCAAACAGAAACATGGAAAAATAAAACAAAACAGAAAGTTTGAGTAAATTGAAGACAACGAGGTTCTAGTTTGTTGGAATTTTTTTTTCACAGAAAATAAGCAAACATCTTCAAAACTTAGAAAAGGCTTCTATTATCAAAGGTAAAACATAAGAGAGCAAGACTCTTACCGTCAAAGACAATGTCATTAGCATCCACCATTGGTAGAAGCTTCTTCATCGGGATATGGACTTCACCATCCTGACTTCTTCCCAATGCAACAGTGCTAGCCTGTGTCAAAGATCCGAAATAATTGGATTGTCGGGGACCCTCCTTGGTGTTCCAGGTCAGACCTTTTTTGTTCGCTAAAACAGCAGCAGTGACAGTGGTTCCATTGTTTCCACCCCAACCAACTATCATCACTCCCAACTTTGGCACTTTCCTCTGTGTGCGGAAAACATACTTGGTTGTTTCAGGTGTTGCAATTAAGCGACTGCCCTCTTGTCTGACGCCTGTTGTTTGATACTCATATTGAGTCTCAATGTAATCTTTCGTGTATTGAACTTTTGGGCTTTCAACAACAATATCAGCCATCATGATTGTAACTTTTCAATTCAGCTCTTGACCTCACCTGCAAAAATACATGAACAAATTTTAAAGAAATTTTCAAACAGCAAAACAAAATTTGCCTAACCTTTTCAGTTTTTCAAAGTCCCATTAACATTAATTATATGCTTTGAAGATACAGGAAATAAATATCCCTGGTTGTGCGAAAAAAGATTTGGACCTGGACAGATAGGCATCTATGAAGGTAGAAAACGAATCACATAAGACTAGACAACATCATTTAATTTGCAATGTGTGGCCGACTCAGCCTAAATTGGATTAGCAAATTTGATAGATGGACTAGTCTGGATCCATCAGTATAGACGAGTAGGAACGAATAAAATGAGTTGATAGTCTAATTGTTAAAAAAAAAAGCAATGGAAGTTTTAACAAGCGTTCTAAATATGGGACAAAATCAATCATGAAAAGTCACCAAGACAAATAACGATATAGACGTCTAGTCTAGTTCAAAATGCAAGACTGGGCCAGCTGCCGGCAAAATGCAAATTACGTGGCGTGAGTGGCGTGTTTGCCCTTTTGCCAATAAAAACAAAGATCTTTGACGCAGGAAACAATATTTGAATGATAACTTTACGAAAGAGGGTAATCATATCTTGATGTGTAATCTATCTTGACTTCAATGGAGAAAAAAACATAACAAACTCTACTCATTTTATTCAACTTACACTGTCACTTCACAAAAATATTTCGTCTGCTACAATAACAAGATGGTTCTTAATAATTTTACTGCAATAGCGCTTTTGGAATCATCTTGATCCGGCAAACAAAATAATCTACGCATTAATAGCGTAGCAAAGAAACTTCAGCTCTTTAACCAGAATCGGAAAAAAGCAAGAGTTATTGAAAAATATGCTCAAAAATCAAAATTATCAGCAGCTCATATCAACTCACCACGTTTGAGTGTTCTTTACGTGCAGGAGTGACGATATGAAATTATATGCCTGCGCTCTTGCTATTTAAACACTTTGCCGCGATCGTTCGAGAACCGGTATGATGCCTAGATTCTCTTCGCCCTGACCTAATATGCAAATATGTCTATTTTTAGAATACCGCATGCAAGGACAGCCGTCGATTTCCCTGGGTAACTTTCCGCGTTTGTATTTTTCCGACGCTGCAACAAGATTTTTGCGCTTCTCTATCAAAGGCACAATGGGGAGTATAATACATTTATTCAAACCCCCCAGGCAGGTATCTCGTCTATCACAAGAGAATGGAGATGAAACAAGACAATCGATGCCTTCACAGAGCCATTGACGTTTTTCAAAGCTGTCTTCTTATTCTTACACCTAATTTGAATAACTGGGCTATCTAGAAAGCAATTTGATGCGATAACACAGGGTCAGGGATAGTGAAAAAAATTATAAAAGGATTCATGCCATTTCAGCATTGCGTAAAGTGATCAACATTATGCTTCTCTCTCTTCTCAAAAGGTCGACCTGCCCACCTTTCTCTTCATAAGTAGGCGTCAAATTTTTCATGATTTTGATAATGTCAGTTCTGTCAGTTCCCAAATCCCCACCCCAAAATCTCTCTCTCTCTCTCTCTCTCTCTCTCTCTCTCTCTCTCTCTCTCTCTCTCTCTCTCTCTCTCTCTCTCTC
>JAUEKY010020448.1:0-11804 GCA_031833965.1 Scyllaea pelagica
AATGAAAAATAATGATGGCAATTATGATACACAATATATGTATATATACTTAGTGTTGACACTGCCAAGTTAATAGCCTGCATCATTGCTCTTAGATTGGGTGACATTTTACTCAACATTTACCGATTCCCCAACTAACAAACCTCTGCAATTGGAAAAATAAGAACTAACTTAGAATTATTTCTTAGGAAGGAGAAAAATATCTACCTCTTAATCTTGGTATGTGACCTAGTTTCAAAGAAAATTCTGCATGATTTTTCTTCTTTCAATGAAGGCATCACTAAACAATCCGATGATTTTCTGAGGTCAAAAGCTACATCATTAACCTAAATAGATGTAAATTTGTCTACATCATTTTTAAGAATTTTCAAACGTCTGTTGTTTCAAGGACATACTGAAGAAGCCAATGGACATCTCCAATGCCAAGTCGGGTCAGCAACAGAGCGGCTCTCACGAGGATGAAGTAGACGTGGCACCATGGCGGTATGGCCCCTGCCAGTATTGGTACGACTACCTGGGCATTCATGAAACTGGATGCGACTTCAGTTACAATTTCAAACTCAAGCCAGTAAGTGACAAGAGAAGTAGTAGTCAAGTTACTTGTGTAATGAGTTTTTTAGATGTAATTCCTAAAGATGATACTATTTTTATTGTAAATGATCTGTGTAAAAATATCTCAGTTGGATCATGTTGCAGTCAACTCTTATTCAATACTTATCATCTGTTCTATTTTGTTACTTTCTCTTTGCTGGAGTTGGTATGATCTTGGCTGAATGGAGGTGCCCAAATAGAATTATTAGAAAATATATTTTCAGTGACTTTCATATTACCTTTTTTTCTTCTTTTTTTTTTTTGAGAAGCTATGAATTGGCTGCCCTCTAGAATATGCTACCTGTTTTCGTCTATCAGTTTAAGCTTATGAACTTTGCAATGGATTGCTATAGTGTTGTTGTTCTCCTCCACAGAATTTAAGTTAAAGTTCATCCATATTTATATATATTAAACCAGTGCCATTAAACTAAGTGATTAAGTGCTTCAGCGTTTACCTTGGAACAGTAAGGTCATGGGTTCAATCCCTGCCCCCTTCATACCCTAGTGAAAATTGGCAATATAGCAGCTGGGATTATGGGAACAGTGTTAGGACTGGTTGGCCCAGTGTCAATATAATGTGAGTGGGTGAGATATTTGAGTGAACCCTCAATTTATTTTTATGTGTCAGTATGTTAACGTGTCCAGAGTACTCTGCCTGTGAGATGACCTAGAAAGTGTTGAAACAGGATATTAACCTTTAATGTTAAGTGTTATTTTACTCTTCAGTATTTGGGCACTGATATGGCCTAAATTGTGTCCAAAGTACTGTAAAACCCTCAATAAACAAACAAACTCTTCAATATTTTTCAGGAAGAGGTAAAAAAGAAAGAGGAGGAGGAAACTGTGGCCCTTGACCAGGAGGAGGTGTTTGACCGCTACCTGATGGTCACCCAGCAGCAGTGGGAGGACAAAATCATCTGGGACGGGGAAGAGGCCAAGGCGGGCGTGTTGCGGGAGCACAAGAAAAATGCTGAGTTTGCCGGCTGGGTGCCCAGCACCAACAACAGGACCTTTGCACAATGTAGGTAGCTTTTTACAGGCTGACACCGTGGCTCAGTGGTCATGGCTCTGGCGCTGAAAACGAAGTGACGCGGGTTCTAGTCTGACTTGGGACGAAAAATCACATAGTGTTTTTTACGCAAAAAAATCTGTATGCCACTCCCCTGATCCCTGCAACATCGGTAGGTGGGATCTAGAGCCTATTCCCATCGGAGACGGACGATAAACCCGGAGGTCCCGTGTGCATGTTGCGCACGTTAAAGAACCCTTGGCAGTTGGAAATGAAAAGGAGTAGACCGCAAGGCCGCTGTCCAGGCAAAATGGAAATCCTACCACTACTACCAAAAGGTCACATTGGGCTGATCACCTGCTTGGCTTAATGGCACAATCCAGAGAAATTCCTTCTTAATAAGAGTCGGCCCTACACTGTAATGGTAAAAGGGTACTTGATAATGAAATGAACTGAAGGTAGCTTTTTACCCGGCTCTTGTGGTAAGGGCATCATCTCTTTGTAGTGTCATTGAAAAATTGTCACACCAATTTAGTTGCTGCAAGTGGCTGAGCCTCTGCCTCGTTACTGGCAGGTTAGATATTCTTAAGCTAGGAAAAGCCTGAAATTTTTCATTTTTGCTAGTTGGATGGGTAAAGGCACAGAATGCATGCATAAAAAGGTAAAGAAGAACAAGCATAGAATGTTAATGAAATTAAAGGTGAATACTTCTTTGTGCATGATTAATTTGCTTGCATCGAGTAAAACATTCCCGCCTTCACATATCTTATTTTCCAGGTTTAGGAACAAAATTTTTTTATCACTGTCAGTAGGTGGATGAAGACTTCATGCCGCAGTGGACTGATCACCACCTGTTTGCCATTTAGTTTTGATCCAAAGTTTAAGTTACTTGTTTTACCTTCTGAAAATAATCATTTAAATTGTGGGAGTATGTATGTGCACTATGACTGTCTTTGGCTTGAACACAACTTTGAGAAAGGGCTGGAAGGGATTTTCAAGAAACAATAAGCAGATCAACACATACATCCCTAGTTCTTTGTCTAGTTATTTTTGTAAAAGATAGCAGTACTCTTAATATTCCTGTTACACTCGACTAATTATTTTTAGCATCCCAACAAATATTCAATCCTCAGATATAAATCCTGATATGCTTCTTTGTTTTGATGTTAATGGAATAGAAGTTATAAGGTGATATGATTTTTTTTTCTCAAGACGACACTTCAATTTTTTTGGGCATGCTGTATACTAGTCATAATAGATGAGTGTTAATCTGAGATCACATCACTCTTTCCTATTAGGCCCAGTAGATTGATGTAATGCCATGACAAACCATAGGGAATCATTGTGTAAAGACTGTAGTCCCTTTGCTGTCTCAAACTTTCTAAATATGAGGATCCGTCTTTGATCTATTATTCTCCACACTATTTTACCTATACTTTCATCAGTTTATAAAACACTGAATGTTTTTCTTCATCTTTATTTCAGCTCGATCTCAGACTGGAATCTTTCAAAGGTCAAAATCAATCGTTGGCAAACTTGGTGAGTGGATTTATACCCATATAATTCAACCTGAGTTGGGTTTTTTTATTTATTTATTTTTATTTGTTTGTTTTTTTTAACCAGAGTGCTGAATATAATAGTGGTGAGTTTTTGTTTTTTTTTTTTAATTTTTTTTATTATCATTTAACTATGATCTTGAGTTGCTAACTCACAGCCACTCTCATTTTGCATGTGGCACAAGTCATTAGGCAGGTTTTCTTGGATGGTGTCACAGCAGTGTATTGCATGCCAAGAGCTAATGTGACGTCTGAGAGACAATAGATATGTCATCTGAACTATGTGCAGTGGGCCAAAAATATAGAAATGTGTTTGTGGCCTTAGGATACTCTGCTAATTAGATTGTTCTGTTTCAGAATTAGGGGTGTAGTCAGTGTTCGTCTTTAATTTGACATTTTTGTTAATCTGTCTTTGTCTTTGCTTGTGACTGTGGGGTTTGTGCTTGTGTGACTCTGTGTGTTTATTTATGTGGGACTCAGAAAAGAAAGAGCTTTTTATGTGCTTTTTAAGATATAGAATAAGGACATTCAATTTACACTCTTTTGACTGAAATACAAATGGTGACATTCTCCTCTCCTCCATAGACAATGAAATTGGAAAAGACCTGGAAACCTTCTCCATTTTCCCCATTGAAAATGAAGCCTTGAACTACAAGAACTGGGAAGATGATATCATCTGGGATGCTCAGGTGATTTTCTTGCTATTTTTGTCATCTTTTAATTACAGTGGGAAATTTAGCTCTCATGTTGTCAGGACTATTGTGATTGTTGAGTGGCATGAATACATAACTGTGTGACCACTGTGCTCTATAAACCACTTTTCTCTCTATCTCTTTCCCTTTTTTTTTCATCATTGCCTCAACCTAAGTGCCAGTTTTATTGATTTTAGAATCAAGCTCTTCGATGAATAGTATCATACTTTCTTTCAAGCTATGAGGCAATTCAAATGCCAGTTTTAATGATTTTACAACCAAGCTCTTTGATGAATAGTATCATAATTTCTTTTAAGCTATGTTGGCTTCATTGTTAACTCCATTATGGGGATGATCACCCTATCCTCAATTGCATTTCTTTCTCTCAGACTCCATTAAATCGAGCCCTTGTTTTAAGAAGCCTGAGCTCTAAGAAAAATCCCAGGTGCCACATTTTGGCTAAAAAAAGGATATCCGCTGTTTCTCTTAAATCTCCATAGTTAAAATCTTTGTTAGTGAACAAGCATTAGCTTTTTTGTCAGTAAACATAGACAGTAATATAACTTAGAGGACATTGGTCATCCCTTTCATGATATCCTTCCTATTTTAACAAGATTTCTGATATTTCCTCCTTTAAGAAATGATTCCTATTTAGCAGCTTTGGTGAAACCAAGGGAGAGTTTTCTTATGCCCTCACTTCAGATGTTTGCCTATAAGTTTGATTATTCATAGCACTAAGTGTGTCCTGAAAGGCTAATATTTAGAGCTCAGAACAATTTTAACGTTATAGTTTTTCAAAGGGTCTCACTCCTAGTAATGAAGGTGCTGCAAATTTGATTAAGTTTGTTATAGGGGCAAGTGAAAACAGACAGGGGTCATTTTTCTTTAATTCTTCCTATTTTATTTTATTTTTCAATGGATGACCATGGCTGCTGTCTAATGTCTGCAATGAAAGTCCTCCCCGGCTTTGAGACAGTTTGGTGCCAGTTTGTTTTGAGAGTAGCCACTGATTTGTTTTTTAATTCTTGTATTCACTTTTGATATTGGATTGCACAGAACATGGATCAGGTACCCACTCCCCAAGTAATGACCTTGGACCCGAATGATGAGAACATTATCCTTGGCATTCCTGACGACGTGGATCCTAACAAAGAGGTTGACCAGGAACCAGGGACAAAGAAAGAAAAGGTCTGAGCTAGATACGCTTCTGCATTTGTCTCTCATCCCCTGTCAGGATAAGTCTATCAAGCCTTTCAGCTCAATATATAAATGCATACAATCCAGTCAAAGTTAACATGTCATACCTTTTATGGTACTTCTCTCACTTATATTAGCTAGTGTTACAGTAAAACCAATGGTGATAGCAACAGCGATGAGGACATTGAACCATAATGACAGGCTTACTTAAAGAAATAGGAAAGTGTAATCAGTTACTGTTTGCCTGCTTGTCTAAAAGAGATTTGTTTTGTGATCACAATATTCATAATTTGATTGTTTGAATATGGAGATTTTACTGACTGTTATCACTCAAAGTTGTAATGGTATGGAAGTCATAAGTAGGACTTTATAAAATTCATTCAGTGATATCTGTTGTCTGTTTTTTCTCTTTTTACTTCACAGGAGAGTCTAAGGAAAAGCAAAATCCTTCTAGGAAAGGCCGGTATCTTGAAGGATGAAGGGAATCAAAATGAAGACGTAATTGTTTTGTATATACTTAATTTTTTTTTCTGTTAAACTTAGCATTCCTCCAATTTTCCTCAAAATTACAAGTAACATATTTCTTTATCATTGATAACTTTGCTAGTGATATAGATATTTGATATCTTTAGCTTCTGATTTTTACTCTGCCATTGTTACATTGTTTTACTAATGAGTGCCTACAGTTGTTAATTTTCTGAAAAATTTCAAATAACATATTGATGATTATATGCAAACTATGTAGATTTGTCAAGATTTGAAAGATTAGTTATTCATATGTTCATATTTGTACCTTGCTGTCATTCGTCTTTCACAGGTGCCTTCAGCTGTAAATGCAAAAGACATGTTCAACTTGTCCAATGACGAATACTACAGTCCAAAGCAGATGGAGAATGCCTTGCGTCCAAATATCGGCAGTTCGGTTATTCAACATTCCATCCCTGCCGCTGAGCTCCGCCAGCCGTTTTTCCCCACCCATCTTGGCCCTGGCAAACTGAGGACATTCCATCGGCCCCCTCTGAAGAAATACTCCCACGGCCTCTTGGCCAATGGAGGGCCCCACCCAGTGCAGTGTTTGAATAAAGTCATCAAAAGAAAAGCTAAGGTATATGATACGCATATTTCAATAATTTTGTGAGCTTACTGGATTTTCATAACTATTCTTGATAGCAGTCTAGGGGCCAAAAGGCTTCAACCATAACCCTTTAATGGATTATGTTTCTATCTGATTGAATTCGGGTTAGAATCATTGTCTGATTGCCCCCAAGACTGACAAGAGCTTCCAGCCTTTCTTTTGATTTTTGAAGCTTTTCCCACAATGTTGCACTATTTTTTTTAGGAGGACCAATTCTTAAAGTCTTCTAACCCTAAGGTATATGTTTGGGCATATTTCAATGGTTTCGTGAACTAGCCAGATTTTCGTATCTATTAATATGGATAGCCGGTCAGAGGCCAAAAGGCTCCAACCATGCCCCTTTAATGGATTCTGTCATTAGCTTCTTTCCACGTCTTCCCATCTAACTACAGCTTCCTATCTGCAGAACACCCTTAAGATTTCTAAGATTTTCTGACCTCTCTGTTGCCTTGAGGGGTTCACAGGGATGTCAACCATACCTATTTTGTAGGGACTGTCCTTCTTTTATATTTTGAGATAAGGACTGTCTCTATTTCGTATTTTGTGAATACATCTTTTCCAACAACAAATTACCAATAAAAAAAGGTGAAAAATGCAAAAGGGCCTGTAACAGTTGATGGTCGAGTAAGGGGAGGTCTGTCAAACCACCTTAAAAGAGATAAAAGTTAAGTTCCAGCTCCATTTTGTACCCCCTGACCCGTACTTCATAACCAGTCTTCACTGCCTAAGCCCTACGTGACCCTACTCCCAATTTGAATTTGTTGGCAACTCTGGGCTCAGTCTAAGGTTTTTCCTACAATGGGATTTAAGATTTTTGTGTGTATGACTAATTTTCCACTCAGTTCTTCTAACCTGCGTTCCCAAAGGTTGAATCACTCAGAAAATAGTTGTGTATGGTTCATTGCTGAAAATACACAAAGCCCTCTAGAACATAAAAAATAACAAAGATAAATGCTTTCTCTTGTGTATACTTCCCTCCTATTTTTACTTCTCTAAAATGCTTTGATTTTTGCACTGTTCCACACAATTATTTTCTTAGCATTTTTATTATTTTCATTTCTGTTTATCTGCCTCCAATCGTTCCTGTTCAGCGTTCTTGTGTACAGCTTCTGTTTTTACGTATTTGAATTTACAACAATAATCAACACTTAGGATGAAACATGCAGCCCTGTTAGTGTCGAAACATGTTTTTGTTCAAGAGCAGTATTTTGAATGGCCAGATATTCATTTACATCTAAGTGAAATCCGGAAAATATGCATAAAGAGTCTTTTTCCAGGACTCAATTCTGCAACACTCCCATTGGGGTTTGAATCTTCGGCCTCATGGTGACATTTATAGTGCTAAAGTACAAAGCTGATGACACAAGTTTTAACTTTTTTTTTCTTTCTAAAACAGCAGTTTTAAAATTGAAAATTTAATTATTTCTAAATGAATGTAAGTTTTGATACAGTGAAATAAATATCTGTAGTTAATGTTCAAATATTTTAGACAATTCTCAATGTATTGATCATTGTCTTACTTTATCCTCATCAAGATAAGAGAGCAAGAGAGACAGGCGTTTGGTGGTGGTGAAATCTTCTTTATGAGGACATCTCAAGACCTGACTGGTATGGATGGAGAGATAATTCTAGTGGAATATTCAGAAGAGTTTCCCTCCTTGATCAACCAAGTTGGAATGGCGTCTAAGATAAAGAATTACTACAAAAGGGTATGTGATGAGTGATGAGCTGCAAGCTCTTTTTCACCTTGCATCCTGTAATTGTCCTCTTTAGGATCTGTTTTATTTCTATTTTGTTTTCTTTTTTTTTTATTCAAATGTTGTTGCAAACTGGCCATGTTTTTTTCATTTTTTCTTTTCAATATCTTTCTTGCTGGTTAAAGTGAGAAGTGCAAATGTTTTGCTTGATTCTTAAAAGACAGTCAGACTCCCGGTGCATAAAGTTTTAAAACAAACAATAAGCATTGTAACAGGAGGGATATTTCTTATCTTTAAAGTCTTTTATGTGATAAAATTAATTGGAAAGAGAAAATAAGAAAGAAATTTTCTGTAATATTTGAATAAATAGTGTCCTTCTCTTTCTCTTTCCTAATCTTTTCATCTCATCTTTGCTATCTGGGCTTTTTTTTTTCTCTTTTGGGGAGACTGTTCTTAGATAGAAGAAGTATTTTTTTTTTTGTATTTTTTTTTCCAAAAAATGGTTTTATTTTTTACTGGCACTTGCGAGTAAGATTTTGTGGCTCTCTGCTTTTATTGGTATTAGAATTAGATTTTGGTTGGGTTTTTTTTTCCAGAAACCAGGGAAAGACTCCAATCCTCCCAGCTTTAAGTTTGGAGAGCTAGCCTATGCCCACACCTCCCCCTACATCGGTGCCATGAAGCCTGGAAGCTGCCTCCAGGCCCTGGAGAATAACATGTTTAGGTCTCCTATCTACGAACACACCGTGCCCCAAACAGATTTCCTTATCATACGAACTAGGAACGGGTGAGTTGATGTCTTGTGAAATGATATTGAAAAATGAAACTCAGGCACCGGCGATATTAAGTAGATAACAAATAGATGATAAAAGAATGAGTAGGAGGGAGATTTATCGATGAATTTTAGTATGGACACTTAAATTGGTGGCAGACCAATGTTGTTGCAGTAAGGAAGATTTCAAAATCTGTTCCAAATAACCCATACATCCTACTCACTGGGTATGAATAGGTTACAATATTCTAACTCGGACAGGTCACAGCTGCCTCTAGGGGCTAAGCAGCCTTATCTTTGTAGATAAGGCTGCAAGTCCAATATCAGGCTACATCAAAATTTTGTTTGACTTCCCTATATTTACACCTCAAAGTGTATTTTTTTTAGTCATTCAAGAGACGGCACAGTGGGCTAGCCACCTGCTTGTCTTAATCTCTTGGCTTAAAGTTTTTCTGACTTTTGTTTGATATCAGATTGGGTTTGCACTTTTTGAACCATTTTGGAGTCAAATATCATGTCAGGTCCTACACTGCCCTGCACTGCCCTTTGGGTGGTACAAAAGGGAAACTGATATCAAAACAAAACAGGTCACAGCCGCCTAAGTCAACATCTGTTGTAACTTAGTGAGAAAAATTCTGTGTTTGTTGCTCAACATAGATCTGTTTTTCAATCACCAATTTCATTTTCATACTTTGTTTTTTTCCAGATACTTTATTCGTGACTTAGAGACCATGTACACCGTCGGACAGCAAGGACCTCTGATGGAGGTGCCAGGACCAAACTCCAAACGTGCCAATAACTTCATCAGAGATTTCCTTCAGGTACGCAATCTAGGTACATTATGATCACTGGTTGGCTTTGTGATCTAATGGTAGACTCTTGGGCTTGTGATCGAGAGATCATTAGTTTGATACCTGTTAGAGACTGTACAGAAGTTGAGTCCTTGGAAAAGGCTCTTTACTTACATTTTTCCCACTCCACTCAGGTGTTAATGAGTACCTAGCCGTCAACAGCGTTGTCTCTGTCTGGAAAATGTATTAACGCTTAGCAGGCAGCGTGTCTCGTCCTATTTGTTTCATGTTGCTGTTTGTTGCGGACCCCTCGTAAAGGGCTTTGAGCACATTAAGTGGTTATTGCGCTATATAAATGCTTTCCTTTTACTATTTTTTTTTATGTTTGTTTGTTGTTGCTAACCCAATAAACTCCTGAAAGCACAGTAAGATTTGAAAAAAAATTTTTTTTGTCTTGTTCGTATGTATCATTCATGTTTATGCACAAAATACAACTGTGTCTCAGAAAGCCTATACTGAATACCTTGCTTCTAAAAGAAACCGGTTCGCATTAGCCATTACAATGTCTCAAGAAACGCATTAATACATTTAAGTTTTTAATTTAGGAAATCAGCAATATTTTGAAAGAATATCATAGCCACTCGAATCTTCTTAAAAAAAATAACACCAACTGCCAATTTTCACTTTTATAGGTGGTGGAGGAATGCTCAGTTAGTGTGGCTTGTGGTTTGTCCCGTCTCTTTATAGGAGTTGAAACAATGCAGAGTTTAGATTTATCATAATTGCTCTGTATTAATACTTTCTATTTGTTGGGTTTTTTTTCATCATTCTTGTGTTATTTATTATTTTTTTATCATCATCATTATTTCAGGTGTTCATATATCGATTGTTTTGGAAAAGTAAAGATGAGCCACGAAAAATCAAAATGGAAGACATCAGGAAGGCCTTCATGTCACATTCAGAGAGTAGCATAAGGAAACGTTTGAAACTCTGTGCTGATTTCAAAAGAACAGGTTAGATGATTACAGCAGGATATTTTCTTTTCTTTTAATCTTTAGATCATTTTTTGTGTTTTTATTGATAATAAGATTTTTTTTCTGTTTATCTTTAAATTTCTATAATTGGTCTTTTTTTTTTTTTTCTTTTTTTTTTAAAGGAGGAAGGAAGTGGAGATGGGATAGAATTAATAGAATCATGAATAAGACAATTTAATCAATAGATGTATGCTGATTCAGGGTTATTGTCGTTGGACCTGTCTGCTGTTTAAAATCAATCTTTACCTGCATTTGTAATCTCCAGTCTAAAAAGTTGTGAATGGAGAATTGAATTTAGTCTCATTGTTGACTCTTCTCTAGGGTTTTATTAAACATTTTTCACCACAAGAAACACTCTGTAGTTACATGAAGTTTACAAAATCCACAGCAATAAGGTTGAATATTGAATTTGATGGTATAACTAGGTATGGATGACAATAGAAAACCTAAAGAATCCTAAAATATTCACCACAAGGCATATGATATTACCTAGAGGTAGACAGACGAATATGTGGCATGAAACAATTTCATAAAGGGTTAAAAAGAGAGGTCGCTGGAGCAAAACAGAGGACTTAAGATAAAGAACAGGGGCAAAAGTTTGTTCAAAACAGCTAACATTACACTGCAGTGTAAAATAGGCCCTAAGGCTAAGAAAGGAAACTACAGTGAAACACATTTAAACTGAAATTGAAGGGACCTAAGTTTTTACTTTGGTTTAAATATACTGGGGTTTGGAATAACATAGTTTCTGAATATAGAGTTGATAAGTAGCCAAATGAATTGTTTTGTTGTTTTTGGTCTAGCCGTGTTTGGTTTAGCCATATTTGGTTTAAATTTGTTTCTCTGGAACTGAATTTTTTATGATGTATGCTTGATGCAGGTAGCGACTCCAACTGGTGGGTGTTAAAGCCAGACTTCCGTCTGCCAACGGATGAAGAGATCAGGGCCATGGTGTCGCCGGAGCAGTGCTGTGCCTGGTACAGTCTTATCACAGCTGAACAGAGACTCAAAGTGAGTGCAGGTCTTGCCATTACAAGTGTTCAGAGTGCATGAAGGAGAACACTATATATTGTGGGGACATAGACATTTCGTGCCTTTCTTCAGCTAGCTGATGTGACTTGAATAGTGTTGATAGCGCCTAATACCCTTTAGAGACGAGAATTGTCTGTTTCCTGTTATTAGGTCAAATTTCTGCATTTTCGAGGGAATTTTGGCAACCTTGTATTTCTTTTTTCCTCTCCGACGTACCCCACCTTGCTGTGGTGGAGAGGCAACCGTGGTCTAGTGATTTGTGAGGCTAGACCATACAGGTGCAACCATAATGGGTAGG
>JAUEKY010020559.1:0-11801 GCA_031833965.1 Scyllaea pelagica
ATATTGAGAAGAGTTCATAATAACAACAGTACGACTTGAAGTGGATCGGGATGTTTTATGTATTGTCATCTCACAATGTCTGCATCTTCAATACTTTTACACTGTTTTGGAGTACATGAATTTGATTAAAACCACTGGGCGATGACAAGACATTGAGGTATCCTTTCACAACAGCTGTTGTTGATTTTATCACTCATTAATATTCTTAAGAGCTTTAAGTTGCTGTGCAGTTAAATCAACGATTTCTCTCCTTACCTTCATGATGTCTTCAATGTTATCAGCAATTCTTTTAGTCAGCAAAGTTTCCGCTTCATTAGGTGTCAGCTTCTGGAATTCTTCAATGCTAATGTCCCGTGGCTGTCGGCCATAACTTGATTTCCTACCATCTTCAAAGGCTTTCAAAAAGTCGTTGTAGTTTATTCTGCTCTTGTCTGTTGGGAGTCCAATTCTGGAATGAATTTACAAAAAAAAAAAAAATCAACCCTTTACTTAAAAAAGAACCAAATTGTCCGGTCTTTTACTGAAGAAATCCATGTGGAGTGAAGGTTGGAAATTAAAACCATAAACACAAAGTAGTTGATGATAAAAACGAAAGGAAAATCAAAGACAAGTGAAGGAAAGAGAAAACTTTACCTATCCATTAATGAGAAAAATTGCTCATCATTGATGTAAAAGTTTTGCTCCACCAAAACTTTCTGTACATCGTCTGGTGATAAAGAGCCCAATCTTTTGGTGTCATACTTTTGGAAAGCTGTGTAGAAGTCAGAGTAACTGTCCCTGATTTTATCTCTGAAATGAAAAAGAGAAGGTTGAAAATTATTTCACCTTTTTTTCAACAATTGTAGAGTAGCTGTCCCTGATTTTATCTCTGAAATGAAAAAGAGAAGGTTGAAAATTATTTGACCTTTTTTTCAACAATTGTAGAGTAGCTGTCCCTGATTTTATCTCTGAAATAAAATAGAGAAGGTTGATAATTTTTTGACCTTTTTTTCAACAATGCTAGAGTAGCTGTCTCTGATTTTATCTCTGAAATGAAATAGAGAAGGTTGAAAATTATTTGACCTTTTTTTCAACAATGTTAGAAGCTTACAAGTGGTGACTCGGGAAGAAGGTGAAGAAAATTTGTATTGAGGGGATTGATCTTTAAGCTACTAAGAATCATGCAAAAATTTTGTCAATAGGTATGATAGTTTGATAATAGAGTGGATAAAAAATGTATTCCTGAGTATGAAGAATCTAACGATAAAACTGGCGCACTCAACTCCACTGTAGATAATCAGGAGTGGTGTGTAAGATACAAGACAAACTGAGAAAGGAATTTGTCATCAAATAAAAAAAGAATTCATCAAGCCAGACAACAAAGTCTACAGAGGGCCCAAAGTTTGATACGACACTGAATGCTGCTGGTTGTGTCATTTGAGTTTTAGGATTTTAATCACTGAATTTCCAAAAATATCTATGCTATCACTATCAATATTGGCCAAAGAAATTAAAGTCTATTGCTGTGATAAAGGCATTTATCAATCGTATACTTGAAAAAATATAGAATTTGAGAAGTGAATAAAAAAACAATCCCATATCCAAGTTAAGATAGAGGTTTTATACACTCTCACTAACAGGCGTACAGCTCACCACTTCCATCCATCTTAAACCTCTTGCAAATCTTTCAACATGTTATGGTAATTTGCTACTCATATTCATCAGGCTGGTAATTACCCGGTAGGTGGGATCTAGAGAAATCGAAAAGAGTAGGCCGCAAGGCCGTAGTGTTGGCAAACAAAATTGAAATCCTACCACTACCACAAAAAGGTCACAGTGGGCTGATCACCTGCTTGGCCTAATGGCATGATTTAGAGTAATTCAGGATAAATAAGAGACATCCCCACACTCATACTCCCCTACACTGTAATGGTAAAAGGGTACTGGGTAGCGAAATGATGATGCATTATATCATACCTCAACTGCCTCTCCACCATGACAGCTGGCATATTATGAGTGAGGTTGGCCTGATTCCATGTGATGTCCTCATGTCGCTCTTGCTGCAGGCGGTTGTGATCCTCCAGAAAATCGTAGTTGCCTTTGATGATGTTTGTGCTGAGGCCCTCATCGTCTCCAGGAGCGTATTCCGCTGCACCGAGGTTTTGGAGGAAATCTTGATGAGAGATGAATCCTTTTTCACTCTTATCATACCTAGATGGACGGACAAGGATGGACATTCTGATGAGAAAGTTCAACTGTTTTCTTTTTTTTCTTTTTAACTGAACATGGCTTTGAGAGGGCTGTTTTTTTTTGGTTTTTTTTTGTTGTTCATGCTTCCTTTTCTTTTTGAGAAGCCAGAGTGGCGCAGAAAAGATTTTTGTGTGTGCAAAATTTCTTCGTTTCCTGCTCCAAATCTCCATCATTAACCAGGAAGTGGATCGAAGATTAAGTATTAAGAGATCTTCGCTGGGCTTGACCATTTCCAGTCTGTTTGACTTTTCATACATTTCAGTGGTGTTTGATTATTGCACAAAGAATTATGTACACATCCTTAGTCCATATAAAATATGTAATACCTAAAACACTAACAAACCTCCTTCAAAAACGGCCTATGCCAACATACCTTGACCAGAGCTTTTTGAATTCATCTGCATTCACAACAAGATTGAATCTAAGCAAAGCTTCTTTCAGTTCTCTCTTTGTGATGATACCTTTGCCCTTGCTATCAATGGTTCTAAATGCCTGGAAAATAAAGGCAGAAAGAGATTTGTGAGAAGTTGAAGTAGCATGAATAATGGCAATGAAATATTTCTAAGCACACTCAAACAAACTTATCAAGATGCTCTCACACTACTTCATTAAATATTAGATAAATGATAACTATCATCAACACACGGGTGATACAGTATATCATTTCTAAGAATCTAAAGAATATGAATCGAAATATAACTTTATTCTTCTAGTTCATGTTTTCTTAAATGAAAAGATTTGGTAATTGCTAGTATCATTGAAAGTAAAGGAAAGTAGTGTTGTTGCCATGTCTTCTTGAGCATTTTTCAGAGAGTATTCAACAGATGCCATGAATCACTTTTTTCAAGATAGATTTGAAACTGACGGCTCCTTCAATTACAAGAGATAGAATTCCTTACTAGTGATAAGTCTTTCCACTGCCTGTATGCCTTCTGAGCCAACAGATCATGAGCTTCTTCAGCAGTAAGTGGTTTGTTGTCAAAGGTTTGGTTATATCTGAGAAAAGAAATGAAACCCAACAAATATATAATATTGTAGATATGTTAAGACGGATATATATATCAAAGTGGGGTTTACATAGCAATTCATTTTGTTGTAAATGAGAAGTTAAAGCAATGCTATTGTAAAAATAAAGTTTAGCTAACCAATGTTAAAGCTACAGTATGGATATATCAACACTCATGCACCATTCAAGGTCAGATACATTTAAGTCAGTATGTAAGAAATCCAAATGAATTCTAATATAGTTATTTGATTTCAGTGTTTTAGTTCACATTAAGTGTCAGAGTGATCAAAGTATTTTTGTTTTCTGATGCCATTTTGTTATCTAGTTTCTGGGGTTTGCATATTTATCTAGTTTTTATATAATCTGTTTTTCAGAAAATCTCCAATGCATTGAAGTTTCATAGTGACGTTATCTGAAGTTCAACTGCAAGTTGTTTTCCATTGCTTTCATGTATTCAGTTCTCTCAATCTTCAAAAAGGAAAGGAATATTATCTTATTTACCTGTGTACTGAGTTGAGCCACTTGTGACCTTCTGGCAAATCCCTTTGCTCGAAGCGGTCCAAGAATTCAAGATAGCTGATCTTGGTTCCCTTGACAATGCCCAACTTTTTACACAATTTCTCATACTCCTCGTCAGAAGTGTATATCAAAAATGCATCCAGCATTCGTCTGAAACTTGATTTATTCAAACACCCTTGATGCCGATCATCAAATTTGTAGAAGGCACCTCTTAGGTTCTAAAATCAAACATATGGAAATAAGATAATTGCTAAAAGCAATGATAATTTGGTGATGATTTTATGAGTTTTTGTGAAATTCTATTGATAACACTTGAATTTTGAAAATGATATTTAGAGGTTCTATGCTGGGCTGCTGTTTCAATCTTAGGAAAGCTCTTCAAATTTTCTTTCGTTTCTCAGCAGAGCAAACTGTTATGAGCTCTAAAACCATCATTTTCACATCATAGCAAGAAACAATCTTTTTATTTATTTCACAAATCTTTTTTTCCTGTGAATATAAATGGTAAGGGAATTCTCTCAATGAAATTTACACAAACAGAATCCTGATCCTTTGAGCTCTTTAAAAAACTAAATCATTCATTCCACGCAAATGGTGAAGAAGGTTTGTGTTTTGATGTGCGGCTTTGTGGTCTAGTGGTAGACTCTTGGACTTGTAATTGTTACATATCAGGTTCGATACACGTCTTTGACGGCGCAAAGTTTAGTCCTTTGAAAAGGCTCTTTGCTCACATTTTCCCACTTCACTCAGGTGTAAATGAGTAACTGGCTGTTTAAAGCATTGTCTCGTCCGAAAAAAATGTACTAGTGCCTAGCAGGCAGCATGTCTCGTCCTTTTAGTTTCTTGTTGCTGTTGGCTTGGGACCCCTTATAAAGCGCTTTGAGCATGTTTAGTGGATATTGCGCTATATAAAAGCTCACATTTTTTTTCTTTTTAGAGTTGATTCAAATTTACTTACTGAAAAATTTTCTCTCAGTTTCTGTCGTAGCTTTGACTCTACTTCAATTGCTGTCATGATGCGTTCATCTCCTCGAATAGGATTCACACGGTGGTTGTCCATATGCTTCACCACTCCCTCTGTGGAGCCCTCTGGTCTGGGGTCACTGAAGTTCATGATGAAGTCGATATATTGCATGTGTCCGTTGTGTACGTGGAGTCTGGCCATCAACTCCGAAAACTGCTCATCCGACATGATGATGCCAAGATCACATAAAATCTGAAAGTAGAATCAAAATCGTGAAACATGAACAAATCTAATTTTGTAGTTATATTAATTGGATTTCAGATTTTTTCATATTTGACAATGGCTCAATACAAACTTTGAAAATTCGTTGACAGATATCATTTCACAATCGCTAAAGGCTAAAATTGATGTAATGGGCAAGTTTTAATATTTGAGTCAAGACTTGATTGGATATTTTTCCATGCCTTTTCTTTCAGAGTTCAAGATTGTGTTGTGTAAAAGACAACATAGATGATCAGTTTTTCCCTCTACCTACTAACTGATCATAGAGGGATGCTTGTTGAATGCTGTTTGCTTCATCACATAAATAAAAATACCCCAATTTTTGTTGATTGATAACTCCCTTTGCCTTAATCAAGAGCTGACTTTCAGAGAGGCATTAACCAGTGATATTTCTTTGCTCTATTTTCATGTCTTTCAACATTCTATGATTATTCATTTTTGTACTTTTTGTATTTTTGTAGGAGGATGACAACAGATATAAAGAATGACTGGAAATATATTGTACCTCTCTGAACTCTCTTTTTGTGATCTTTCCTTTGTTGTGTTTGTCATATGTCAAGAAAGCTTTCCGCAACGCTGGAGATAGCTGTGACATTTTGTCCTTGAACCTTGTGATGACCTCATCAGCCGTCATTTCACTGGTTCTGTAGCACTGAGACAAGGCCATGTTGTTGTGTCTGTTGAGCAGAGGTCAAAGAGGGGATAATTAAAATGTTTCTTTTCATAGGTTAGGACTTTGTATTTTGTTAGTACATGATTGGCGATTTATAAAATCTTTGCTATCTTCTTGCATGGCTAGGACGAAAAGAAAACAGCAAATTGTTTTTATCCAATTCATTTACATATGTACCTTGAATATCTTTTGTGGTAGGTAAATTGATTCCCAAATAGAAACACTGACTGGCTTTGTTGGCGCACTTGGTTGAGCATCCACCTCATAACCAGTAGGTGGTCGGTTTGATCCAACACCGCGACATAACTAAGTCATAAAATTTGTTATTCTGGCAGCTGACTACCTGGTGCTTGGTATTATGGGAACAGTGCTAAGACTGGTAGGCCCGGTGTCAGTTTTATGTGACTGGGTGAGATATTCATGTGAATTCTCCATTTATCTCCGTGTGTCAGCACTTAAACATGTTCAGGGCGTTCTGTCAGTGATATAGCCTACACAATGTTGAAAACAGGTGTTAAATTAAACCTATAATGTTAAAACGCTTTTTTTTAGAAAGATTGACTGAGAAGCATGAGAACAATCAAGGAGAGTATGTTGTTGAACCTTTTAAATGTCTTCCCATAACAATAATTCTATGACAACTGGACCAAAAGTAAGAGAATATAGGATAATCCAAAAGATAGTTAACAACAATTACCATCAGGTACCATCAGGAAGCATAAATGAAGTATTAATCATATAATTTTAATACATACAGATCTATCTAAATTTCCCAATTCATTAAAAAAACATAAAAAGTGGATCTTGCAGCAAAAAGATGAAAGCTAGTTAAGAAAAGTCATACACTTTCTCTGCATTTTTCTTTCACTTTCTTAAAATTTCTTTTTTTTTCTCCATTTTTGTCTCATGACATGTTTTTTTTGTTCTTTATTCTTCTGAGTATAAAGTATATTTCAAGCCTCAAAGAGATTATATTGGACTGTACCTGTTTGTTAAGTCGGCTTGACGCAGCATCTCAGCTTTCCTGCTGCCATCCATGATTTGAGTGCTGAGTCCCACGACATCTCCTGGCCGAACATCCACACCGAGCTTATCAAAGAACTCCATGTAGTTCACTTTGCCCTCTTTGAAGTCGGTACATTTCATCACCAGGCTATGTGGGTCGAATTGATAAAAGGGAAGTAGATATTACTGGATCGAGATAATTGCTTGATTTGATATAAACCACTATAGATATAAAGATAAGAATTTCCCATTATTCATCATCATAATAAATTTAGTACATCCCTTATGTAGTAAATGTCTCATTCTTTTGCAAATAAGAAGATATTACTTGATCAAGATAATTGCTTGATTGATATAATAAACCACTATAGATATAAAGATAAGAATTTCACATTATTCATCATCATGATAAATTCAGTACTTCCCTAACGCAGTAAATGTCTCATTCTTTTGCAAATAAGAGACAAACTCATTCGGTTGCAAGAGTAGTATACTGATCACTTTCTCAACCAAGCATTCTCAATGTAAGGCCTTAATGTAAAGTAAACTCACTGCTATTGAGTTTACTGAGTGAATGATCTCAAAAAGGGTGAAAGCAATCAGTTAGAAATACTACTCATTGTTCATTGTGTACTGCTATTAAGACTAGGTATGCTCTGAGACCTGGTATAGGGGAGTTATCCCCAACTCAAGACTAGGTATGCTCTGAGACCTGGTATAAGGGAGTTATCCCCAACTCAAGACTAGGTATGCTCTGAGACCTGGTATAGGGGATTTATCCCCCAACTCATCATATCAGATCAGTAGCTCTTCTCTGTTTCTGTCTTCAGTTATATTTATATTTCCAATTGTTCTCCCACACTCCATTTGTGACTAGGGTTAGATTTGGGGTCCGATATTTGTTCTAGGGTTTATATAAACAAAACAAAACAGAAACTTTATTTCATTTTAATTTCAGCTTTGTTCAAACAATCCCATCAAGAACAACAACATCAACAACAGAAGGAGAGTGACAATACAGGCACGTCTGAAAGAATCAGCCTCTCCATAGTATCCGGATGCTGGGAAGATGTATGTAATAGGTGCATTGATAAAAGTAAGTCCTTAGAAAAGCCTGTAGTGGCTGAGCAGCGTATCTTTGTAGATAAAGCTGCAAGTCCAATCTCAGGCTACATCAAAATTTGTTTGACCTCCCTAGATGCACACCTCAATGTATATTTTCTTTGAGTCATTCAAGAGTCTGCACAATAGGCTAGCCACCTGCTTGTCTTAATCTCTTGGCTCAGAGCTTTTCCTGACTTTTGTTTGATATCAGATTGTGCTCATTCTTTTGACACATTCTGATGTCAAACATTATGTCCGGTCCCTACACTGCTGTTGAGCGGTGCTTAAGGGATTTCATAACAAAATAAACAAAACAAATAAAAGTAAGTCCTTAGAATGGAACATTGTAGCCAATGAGGGGATTAATAGCCAAGTGGATAAGGCACCTGCTCAATAAACAAACTGAATTGTGTGGCGCGGGTTCAATACTCATTCTAGCCGGGTTTTTTCCTTGAGCAAGAAAATTAACCCCCATTGCTAACTTTGTGGCGCTGAATTGCGGCTGACGCCTGGGAAAATCCAGTCTTTCCTTGGATTTGATCCGAAAGAAAAGTTTCCCCTAGGGGATCAATAAAGGGAATTCTTTTTCATTTTTTTTAATGTATCAATAAATTTGGTATCTATTTCTAGTTCTTACAGCGTGAATCTTCCTGGTATTATTCAGGCTAAGACACGATTGTATCTGAAAATACTCCCTAACAGAGAAATATTGTCTTTCGTTACAGTTACAGTCACAGGACTTAAGAAAGGAAACAGCTTTTCCTATGCACTCAGTGTCAAATTTGATTTAAGGTAAATAGACAAGATGCTTTTTTGTATGGGACCGTATATTTTTTCCTTATTGTGGCAAAATATGATGCAAAAAAACAAAACAACCCACAATGTCAGAAATCTCTCACTCTCACCTTTGGAAATGCTCGTCTGCCAGAGGCATCACTTGTTGATCAATGATTTTCTTCAGGTTTCCTTTAGACAGATAACCCTGCCCTTTCTTGTCACAATAACACAGCCAGTCAGAAATGTCTTTCCAGTAGTATTCTATTTTCTCCCTGAGAATGTCTTCGATCTATTTAGGACAAATCAGGAAAGCGAAGAGGGTAATTTATTTAGGATTGAGGATGGAGGAGTTTAGAGGGTGATGAGATGTTGCGGTCACTGTCGTGGTACAGAAGAAGACTAAATCCATCCAGGGAATGTCCTACAAGAATAGGTTAATACTAATCTTTAAAAGATAAAGCATTCAAGAAGTTGGTGTTTAGTATTCAGTGGTGCAATTTCATCATTGCAGTATCCAGTACCCTTTTACATTTACAGTGTAGGGCCGACTCTTGTTGAGACAGAATATCTCTGGATCATGCCATTAAGTCAAGCAGGTGATCAGCCCACTGTGACCTTTTGGTGGTAGTAGTAAGATTTTAATTTTGCACGGACAGCGGCCTTGCGGCCTGCTCTTTTAGATTTCCAACTGCCAAGGGTTCTTTAACGTGTGCTACGTGCACACGGGACCTATGAATTTATCATCCGTCTCAGATAGGACTAGGCTCTAGATCCCACCTACCAATGTTGTAGGGATCAGGGGAGTGGCATACGGGGTTTTTCTTGGGGTTTTAGCGATAAAAATCACTCCCAAGTCGGACTCGAACCCGCGTCGCTTTGTTTCAGTGCCCAGAGCCATGACCACTGAGCCACAGTGGCCCCTCAGTGGATATCACGCTATATAAAGAGCTCGTTTTGTTCATTGTGAGTGTCTTTTATGACCCCAAAAAAATACTTGTGAATGTCCTTAAACCCTTTAGAAATAGAAGCAAGCCAACTAATTACCTATTCACTTTTCAATTGTGTGTGTGTTTTCAGACCTGCAGCCGTACAAGTACGCGGGATACCCAATGCTCATCAAGACCATCCGGATGGAGACCAACGACGACCAGCTGTTCAGCAAGTCCGCCCCACTCCTCTCAGCCGCCTCCGAGCTGGCCTATCACACTGTCAACTGCTCCGCTCTCAATGCAGAAGAGTTACGCAGGGAGAGCGGGATACAGGTCAGTGTTGACAATGATAATAAAAAAAAGAGATTTTTTTTGGCATTATATACGCCAATTGGGCGGTACAAAATAGAACCTGATAACAAAACAAAAAACAAAATATTCCTTAAATGTGCACAACCATAACCTGTTGGCTCAAGTGGTCGAATGTCCACCTTGGAACCTGTAGAGCATAGGTTCGATCCCTGGCCGCGACATACCCAAGCGGTAAAAATCGTTTGTTTGTTTTTATGCAGCTGCTTGCCTGATGGTCGGCATTATGGGAACAGTTCTAAGACTGGTTGGCCCATTTTCATAAGTATAATGTGACTGGGTGAGATATTAGTGTTGAGTCTACCATTTATCTCTGTGTGGCAGAACATTAAAATGCCCAGGGTACTTCTCCAGTGGTATTACCTATTAGGCGTTGCAACAGGGAAATAAACCATAACATTGAAACTTTTTTTATCATATGCATACATGTATGCTCAAAGCACTTGACCAAGGGTCTCAAGCCAGCAGCGCCATGAAACCTGTGGGGCAGGACATACAGGGTGTGTAGTGGTGGTGCATTTCATTTCACACAGTCCTTGATAGGCTTCAGGCCTTTGAAAAAGCATTAAATTTCTTAACCTTATGTTCCCTCTTGGGGGGACATGGTGGCTCAGCGGTCATGGCTCTGGCACTGGAAGCGAAGTGACGCGGGTTCAAGTCCGTCTTGGGACAAAAAATCACTGAGTGATTTTCATCACTATAACCCCAAGAAAAACCCTGCATGCCACTCCCCTGATCCCTACAACACCAGTAGGTGGGATCTAGAGCCTAGTCCTATCGGATATGGGTGATTAACCCGGATGCCCCGTGTGTACGTTGCGCACGTTGAAGAAACCTTGGCAGTTGGAAACCGAAAAGAATAGGCCGCAAGGCCACTGTCCAGGCAAAATTGAAATCCTACCACTACCACCAAAAGTCACAGTGGGCTGATTACATGCTTGGCTTAATGGCATGATCAAGAGAAATTCCGTCTCAATAAGAGCCGGCTCTACACTGTAATGGTAAAATGGTACTGGATAATGAAATGATGTTAAAAAAAAATTTTTTTTTGTTTTGTCATGCCGGCAGGTCTTACAAGACGCCTTCTCCCGTTGCTGCAATGTCATCACCAGTTCCAGCAAACCAGAGGACGTCGCTGTCACGGTAGGTTGTCCCCCTTGTTCTGCAGTTTCTCCTGTCCTTAGATCATTGATGCCAGATTGCTTCAAGTTGCCTCCATGCCAACAAAAAAGAATACTGGCTACTATGGGTGGGCATTAGTCAATACCAGTACCCAGTACTGGTTAAGAAATGGCTACGAAATCGATACTTGAAGTCCTTTAATCGATTCATGTACAATATTGAGTTTTTTAGAGGAAAGAAGGAAGACTCGTCACTTTCGAAACGTTAAACGGGAACTGAGATAAAATAGGATGGATAAGGCTTGATGATTGAGTGCTTAATAGCTCGAATGAGCCTTACCACGCCACCTGATAAACTTCTCGTGACGGACTATGCTGATCTAGGTGTCAAAGAGAGGTAATTCAGTATGGGTTTACAAGCGCATCCCTTCTTTTTAAATGTTTCCATAACTAGGTATCGATGGATACTGAATTTCTCAGTCGATACCAGTACTTGTGATGGACTAGTATTGAATAACGCCCATTCATACTGGTTGCTCTGTTGGTATCAAAATCAATAATTACCTGGGCAATAATGTGTAGTGTTCTTTGCCAGGAAAACACTCGTTACACAGGTGACTGGAGTCTGTTTGCAGAAGATTAATGTTTGCTGGTAAAATTGGTATTTGGCATTTGATAGGCAGTCTTCTTCTTCTTTGTTTTTTTCTTCTTCTTCTTCTTCTCTTTTTTTTCTTCTTCTTCTTCTTCTTCTTCTTCTTCTTCTTCTCCTTTTTCTTCTTCTTCTTCTTCTTCTTATTATTCTTCTTCTTCTTATTCTTCTCCT
>JAUEKY010020670.1:0-11797 GCA_031833965.1 Scyllaea pelagica
ATGCAATTAAATGCAATCTCAAAGCAATGATTTAAAAAGATCTCATCAATAAATCCATTTGACCTTAGACCTTCCAGTACCAGAAAGCACCAGCTGGCTACCTGGGTTAAAGCTATTTTGGGAAAATGTGTGATATCCAGAGGTCAAAGTGAAATGGGCTAACAATTCCGGTTCGCCACTTTTCTCTTTCCTGTACCAATTAGTTGCATTTTTCCATCTTCTTGCCTGTTATTACTCTCATATTCCCAACCCAGCACTACCTTGGATGTTCTCTGGTTCTTTTTCCTCCTACTTTCCCTTCCATTGAGATCTTTTGAATGTTGTTGTGTCGCCTTACATGACCAAAATAGCGCATCCTCCATTGTCTTATTTATGCTAACATTCTTCTTGTTCTATTTCATTTATAGAAATAAATAGACAAAAGTCACTTTGTCACTGTACAGCCAAGATTTTGATCTACTGTAGATTACTTTCCAGCCTAATTCTAGGGAGAAATACCGATAGTAGTTGGTTTGTCTGTAGCTTAACACAGAGGCAATCATAAAAGATTGTGTTTTGGGCAGTAGATATAATAATAAGTGTCATTAATGTAATATGCACTATACAGTTATAAACTGTTTGTTTATATCCCTTTGGTTAGAGTGTGTGTGAAACATGTGTGTGTGTGTGTGTGTGTGTGTGTGTGTGTGTTTGTGTGCACATGTGTGCGTGCCTGTGTTATTGCTATTCAATCATATGATGTCTAATGAGCAAGTCGCTGTCTTCCAATAAATGTTATATCCGTTCTACAAATGTGGATTGCTATATTTTCATTAAACCATAATTCCAGTATCGATAACAACAAGATGGACATGCTAAAGGAAGAACATGATGCTTATGTTTGGATCAGTTCAACTCAAGCCATCTCTCTACACATGCAAAAAAAAAGTTGATAATGGTATAGTATTAGCTGAAAGGCAAGATACAGCAGTCCGGTTTAATCTGGATGAGTTGAATATCGTTACCATGACTATATCATATTACTCATGCTATGTGACGGCACAATAACTGGAAATTTTACTAGAGATGAAAACAATAACGTTATCCTCACCTTCAGCTGATCTTCAAATGGCATTTCCCTGCAGAAAACAATATATCAAGAGAATTGTATCAATTATTAAGGTTTATAGTAAAAAGAATACCCTTCCAATTTTCAATTGAGTTTCTTAGTTGTTTTTTTATTCAAATCAATTCAGTCTATTTACAGTGTGAAAAAATAAGGTATGGAAGGAGGCTATGACTACAAACCCCTAATCTTGCCTTTTTTAATTTCAGCATTCAATAACCTTTTTTCAACATAAAAGTGTAAGCTGCATCAAACACAGAGCTCTCTAGACAGGTTTAACAGCTGCCACACTAAGACAAACAGCAAGGAGCACTTTACAATCTCTTCCAGTGACATTATACTGATACCAAGTAAACGAGTCTTAAAGTCACTGTTTCATAATGTACTGTTCATATCTGTAAGCCAAATATCTGTAAGCCAAATATACTCTGTGCTCTCAGATTATTCCTCCAAGGCTTTATTGCTTCCTCTCTTAGCACTGTTTTCCCATAAGGTTGATTACTAGGTAAAGGAAAGCTGCTAGAGCTGCTAAACCTGCTTCGCTGGCACACTTGGTCAAGCGTCCACCTCGTGATCGGTAGGCATTGGGTTCGATTCTCACGCCACGAGTTACCTAAGTCGTAAAAATCAGTTTTTGAGCAGCTGCCCACCTGGCATTCAGCACTATAGGAACAGCGCTAAGACTGGTTGGCCCAGTGTCAGTATGTGACTAGGTGAGATATTTGTGTGAGTTCTCTGTTTATCTGTGTGTGGCAGCACGTTAACATGTCCAGAGTGCTCTGCCGGGGATGTGACCTTAATTAGAAGCAGGCGTTAAACCATAACATTCTTTAGAGCTACTAATTTGCCAATTCTTATGTCTTAGCTATGACAAGATCAAATCCAAAACCTAGCAGCTCCAAAACAGCTGCTGGCAGGCTGTGTGTGTTTAATCTCATTATTATGATGGATAGAGAAAAGCAACGCAGACCCAAATAGGGCAGCCAAAAGCAATGCAATCTAGTCTCTCTGCTGCCCCGACAGACAATAAAAACAGAATACGAAATAAAATAGAATTCCTTACATGAAATTCCCCCGGAAGAAAATTTTTTCAGGTTAATTCCATGGATAGACTGGATTTTCTCAGTCATCAACTACAGACAGATAATAACATAATGCTTACCGATTGTACGCTACGACATCCACTTCAAATTCTCCAACAGTTTTCATGGCAGAGGCAAGCTGAAATATAAAACAAACAAAAATTTGATCCTCAATCCTTAAATCCCTGTACCAGGAGCCAAACATGGCTCGGACATTGGATCGCCATACGGTGCAATCCGCAGCTGTCGGTCTTGTATGATCCTTCACTATCCAGCCTGCACTATTTTCATTTGAAAGAGGCTTACTTTACTATCTAGGCCTTGGAACCTTGTCAGGGCATAGGCCACCAACAAATCCTCTCCAACTCTCTCTGTCTTTTCCCCAAGGATTCTAATTTCACCCAGCTCTTTTCCTGCTTTTCAAGCCTCTACCTCAAGGTATCTTCTCCAAGTGTTGAACTGCAATATTTTTCAGAATCATCTCCATATAATAGTTCTTGTGATAGAAGTTTTGTTTCGCAGAACAACCCATAATTAGGTATTGAGCATGTTGCAGCAATCAATCTCCTTCAACAGAGGATTAACAGCCATGTAAACGCTTAATGCATGTCAGAAGACAGCATCGATCCCAACAATGCAGCTGTCTTCAAATTATTTACTTGGAATGAGTGAGACAATTGTTCAAACAAAGCCATACAAGCCCCCAGAGAAGCATTGCCATGTGGAAAAAGGCTCTCTAGAAACAAATGAGTCAAACTGAACAAAAGTTTGACAAAACACAGGGAACTACGAAAGAGTGGGGGTTATCTGAAACCAGCTAATGTTGTTATGGATTCCCAGTGCAGACAATGGAGCACATCCTTGGATGACTGTCAGCACGGACCACACTGCACAGATCAAGATCTTAGAGCCTGCACCCCTGAAGGAGTGGAGTAGGCCAAGTATTGGAGTGATAAGCTATGATGATGATTCCATAATTTCTTTTCAAATATTCACATTTTTTGTAAAATTATCTCATAGTTTCTAGACCCCCAATGTTTGAATATGTTATGTGCAACTTTCCTCAAAAATTTTTTTTGATTTCCAGAGTTATAAGATATCCAAGGCCTCATTGGGTCCTCATGGTGTAAACATGGTTCAGTAAGGCTTGCCTTAGAATTGTTCAAACCCTGTTCTTCTATACAGCTTCCTCTTCCCTGTTAACTATTAACAGAAATGAAAGCTTAGTTTGGGTCGAACTTTTCAGATTTGAAAATTATGTTTCAAGTTTTGGTATCAATAGCTATACCATACTTCGTTGTTAACTCTTTAAAATTACAATATCATCAGAGCAGTTTCCCCTAAACAGAGACAAAATACATAATCTATGATATGCTTGCCACCATGTTAATAAAAGATATCAGGATGAATGTCCACCTAAAATTTAACAACACTCACCTCATTTTGGTTCATAATGTTGCGGTATTGTGTATTCCGAGCAAGAAGAGTAATGCGGATTTTCTCTTTCTGCAAATGAAAAAAAAATTGCAAACACTAACAAATCGTAAGAAGGAAACTACCTCACATCCCATTCACAGATGCAAGATAAAACTAAAGGTGATTGCCTAAAAACTTTATCAGGGAAAAAAAGTAGTAAAGCTCTTAAAGACTGAAGAAAACAATGAGCTATGGATCCCACAACATCCATTATAAATGACACAAGAATCATTACTCAAATTAGCACAAAAAAAATTGCCATTTCTCATTTGGACCAAACATAAAAAGGACTGTTACCAGCATAAATTTCATTCATCAAAAGCGCAAATTCAATTGAAAATGCATTATACATGTATATTTTTTTTTCAGAAGCAATGCTTTTGTAGACAGTTATTTTGGAATAAAAAATAACAGCATTTACCAAAATTGCCTATGTTGCTTTCTTTAATGACATTGGGAAAGATCTCAAACCAGCTGTGGCTCAAATTTCCTTTGTCAGGTACTCCCCATACAATTCAACTGCTTCATTCTCATAATGAAATGTAAGTTATCAAGTGGCCATATGCAGCATCACATTGTTTCATCAAAAATATACATCATTTATGGCAGTAGCAAACAATGATTGCAAAAAATTACTTCTGAAAATTAGGGTGGTAGTATCATTTAATCAAGATATTCTTTCTAGGACTGTTCTTTCAACACTGAAAAATTAGATTTAGTCAAAAGATAGAAAATAATCATATAATCTAGATCAAGTATTGATTATGAAAGTATAAAGGGTAAATTGTTTCAAATAGTTAACAAAAATGTTTTATGTTTTCATACAACAGACACACCTAATTTCGATTTCACCAAAGGCCCTTATCTACATTCTCCCTTAAGTGACATCTTCTTGCCATTATTCGGCCAGAAAAATTGAAGAAAAATTGCTAATGATTCTTTTACTTTTATATTACAGCAGAAACAACAAAAATACCTGCGCCCATTTTTCCTGATAATTGTAGGAAACACACTAATCATGCTAACATCACTTTATTATGGCTCAATAGTCTCCCAAGCCGTTGCTACACTAACAAATGGGATGCGACTAGAAGCCTGTCAGTCTTTGACAAAGTTTTAATTTGGACAAGGAAAAAGCTGTTAACAGCAAGAAACTCATTGACGTCTGAGTGGAGTGAGAAAATTGTCAGTAAAGAGCCCTTTCCAAAGTCTTAACTCATGTAGCCAGTGATGGTAATCAAACATGCAACCTCACAGTTGCAAGTTGAAGAGTCTACCACTAGACCATAAAGCCCCAGATTATCTAGCCAGTGTCCAAACTATAGCACATCTCTCCCTACCAGCGGGCCGGCCTGGGCAACTCCCAGCCTGTGGATGACGTGCTCATGGAAGGCTTGGAACAGACTGCTGCCCTCACAGCCAGGCATCTGAAACGACACACAAGCCCGTCAATCAACACGTTTGATACAAATGCATTACAGCCTCAGACATATAAATCATCCTTTTTTTTTCATTTCATTATCCAGTACCCTTTAACCATTACAGTGTAGTGCCGACTCTTCATGAGATGGAATTTCTATAGATCATGCCAGTACACCAGGCTGGTGATCAGCCCACTGTGATCTTTTTGGTGGTAGTGATAGGATTTTAATTTTGACCAGACAGTGGCTTTGCAGCCAACTCTTTTCGATTTCTAACTTCCAAGGGTTCTTTAAAATGAGCAACATGCACATGGGACGTCTGAGCTTATCTTCCGTCTACGATAGGACTAGGCTCTAGGTCATACCTACAGATGTTGCTGGGACCAGGGGAGTGGTGATTGAATTTGTGATTTTTTTGTTCCCAGGCTGATTCAAACCCAATCTATTCCGTCACAGTGCCAGAGCCATGACCACTGAGCTACTGAGTGCCCCAAACAAATAAACTTAGCACAGTAATTCTTCCACTGACATGATTTTGACATGGTAATAAATATCTATGAAGTGAAAATTGGGTATCTTTAAAAGTTGTCATGTCCTCATTTTTCTTTATTTTATTTCATGAATATGACACTGACATTTCAATTTAAACTCAAAAGATTAAAATCTGTGTTAGGAGATTTTTCCTTCTATTAAGATGATAACTTGCAATGACAGAATGTGACATAATCTCTCTTTATCTCCTAAGAAATCATGCAACTGGTGATTTTGGCTTTATCAGTGGAGTCTCTGCCATAGAATATGCATGTTGTATATATGATCCCCAGCCGTGTCATTCTTCATGCAAAATCAATCTGCAATCTAGCAAGAAGATGTACTGGAAAGGGCAGGTATGACAACAATGAGCAAGGAAGTTAAAAAACGGAGATGGAAGTATAATGGGCATATCCTGAGGAGAGATACGGAAAATGATTGCTTAACAGCAATGACGTGGGCCCCGGAGGGTAAAAGGAAAAGAGGAAGGCCAAAAAAAAACATGGCGACGGACAGTAGACAAGGAAAGGAATGATGCAGGATGGGCCACTTGGCAACAGGCACGGGCCACAGCCATAGACAGATCGCTATGGCGGTTGGAAATAGAAACTTATGTGCCACTTGGCAAGAAGTGGATCAGTAACAGTAATGGTAACAGCAATCAGTATTTTTGGCTAATTCTGAACAGCCTGGTGTTAGTGAAATGTGAATGAGTGAGATATCAAGAGATAAGCCATCCCTTCATTCGTCTTCACGAATCAGCTTATCCCACACCTCAACCTTTGAAGTGACCCAAGCACTCCACAGTTCAACCTTTGAAGTGACCCAAACACTCCACAGCTCAACCTTTGAAGTGACCCAAACACTCCACAGCTCAACCTTTGAAGTGACCCAAACACTCCACACCTCAAACTTTGAAGTGACCCAAACACTCCACAGCTCAACCTTTGAAGTGACCCAAACACTGTTGACAACAGCACTCAAAAATAATGTAAAAGCAGTCTGGGTTATTTTAAAAGTGTGCTCATTCAAATTTAAATTTTATCCATGAGGGAATAAAGGGTTATACGGTTCATCATATGGTTTTCCTACCACAGGCATGTTGTAGTAGAGTCCGAGTCTCTGCCGGGCCAGAAGAGGGAAAACAGCATCCTTGAGGCAAATCTGTAAGACAATGAGAGGGTGGGGAGAGGTTTAGAATGAAATTTGAAAAAAAAATATTGCACATTCCCCATTCACTTTGCCAGTTTTTCATCTTTGTCTATCCCCCTCCTAGTCTTTTTTATCATTTCAGGCAAGAAACCGATTAACAACAATAATATTTGTCAATGATGTTGCAGCAATGTCAGAAGCAATATGCATTGAAAACACAAATGAAAAGTGCATTGAGCAAAATCATTCTTCAGATTTGTGCTGTGAGAATGTTACACTGCTGGGGTGAAAACTAAGAAGCACAGGGAGAAGGCTGGTGGATAGTGATCAGACCACAGATGCAAAATTACTTTGAACCAGCCAAAGGAGGTAGCTGAAGAGAGAGAGGAATGAAGACTGTTTGTTGATGGTCTGTACCCTGATTGAGGGTGTGAATGGCAAAGTTGAAATGCTACATAATGATATCATTTATACTAGTATTGTGTCAACCAGAAAAATTATATGAAAAAAAAAATTCATAAGTTCTAGGATTCAAATTAAAACCTCAAGGATACCTTCTTTCCATCCAAGTCTTTGAGGTGTATGACAGGGTGATCGGTGAAAGCCTTCCACGTCAGACTGAAGAAATCATTGTAGTTAATGACACTCTGAAATGAATGAATCAACATTTTAGACTTCAAAGGAAAAGAATCAAAGTAGAAAAGTCAACTTCCTCTTTGAATCCAGATTATTAAATTGCATTAGCAGAAAATCCAGTTAACAGTGTATCACATCTCTGATTATATTTTTAATTTGACCCAAGTCAAGTAAAACTGTAGAATTTATAAACTTCCTGGTGTAAGGCTGGAAATGAAACCCACAACGTCTGGCTGTGAGGCAAGTGTTTGATCCCTGGACCGCAAAATGTGATCTATGAGAAGATTTGGGTACAGAAAGAGAATCAACAAAGCATAACAAAGGAATAGATCCCTTTTCTGTTAAATGTCCATTTTTTAACACAGCAGGTTATATCACAGGGCTGGAAATCGGTTATAAGAAAATTGTCTGAAACATTCAACCACAAAAATACAGGGAAAATTTAGACTCATATCATCAAATATCAACTGATATAGATTGATTTTTCAGTTGAAAATAACACTTTTATGCTGCAAATGGGTTAACTTTCTAGTCATATTGATCGGAAATTTGGTCACCAAATATTTCTGGCATTTTGAGTTTTAAGTTAAAGACATCTAGATCTCTTCGAAACTGTTGAAAGTTAGACCTCTAAATCCCTTCTAACTAATAAAACACAAGGGTTTGTAAGAAAGTCGTCTCAAGGATTGGTTGTTTGCAGAATTTGAGGCAAAAGAATGCTGAAACTTCCTTCCATTGATTATATTTTCGCTAGCATGACAACAAATATTTCACATCTATATGTCTTGATTTCTGACGCTCTTTTCCCCTTTAGTTATTTCATTGGGAGCGGAGAAGTGAGGGATGGCTTTTCCGTGTGTGCCATATGCAAAATATGGTAATAAATACTTCGACACTCGCTGTGTTTTCTAGATTACGTCATGCAAAGGAGAACATGAATGGCGGAGGTTACATGTATATCAGAAATAAAATCTAGTAAAAACTGCGACAGAATGTTCGGCAGGGGCTGCCGAAGAAGCAAGAGCTCGCGAACAATGCCACCCGAAACACGAGACGCGCAGAGAGGACACAAACGGCTGCCGGCACAAAGCGTGAGAGAGGTGATGAGAGAGGTGTACAACACAGAAATGGTCTTGCTTAGAGAAATTTTGTGTCTGGAGAGCTTGTTGGTACAAGTGTGTTTATTATTCTAACTTATTTCGGTAAAGAGACGGCACTTCGGCCAATGGTCATGAAAAATTCTCAAAATTTTTTAGTTGGGCTTCAGACTATTGTCTGGGGATTTACAGCCCTGAATATCAGAGGCATTGCTCTCATGGCAAGTTACTGTGTTGCAACATAGAGATTAATAGTGAGGCCTCTGTTGAAAATCTCACACAACCACAGTACACTAACACTTGGCTAAACAGCCGTAGTCTTGCTCATAAAAAGTTGGACACCAGGTAAGACAACGGCTAAATTGCAAATTTTTACTTCTAAGGTAAGACCCAAAAGGGGACAAACCCAGGACTAATTGGCTGTGAGGCAAACACTCTACTGACTGAGCATGAGTCAAAGTTCAAAAAAGAAATTTTCCGGCAAAGTCAAAGTCTTGCAACAAAAACCTAACCACTCAGAACAAACCAAAATAAACTTGACACAGCCAAGAGGACGCAGACCTTCACAAATAAGCACCTCTGATGGATCCCTCGCCTTCAATGGACCAACAAAGTGCCAAACCTTGACCTGTTGCACAGAACAAACCATCTCCCAGAGGATGCCCAGGTCAAGAAGAGAAAGTGGTGATGGGTTGGCCATACATGGCGTAAGGATCCACCAGGCAGGCACTTGATTGGAATCCCCAAGGGAAGAGGAAGAGAGGATGCCCGAAACAGACCTAGAAAACAGACCTAGAAGAGAAGCTTGCTGAGCAAGCTGAAGACCCTGGGCGTCGCTTGGGAGAAGGCTAAGCCCGTGCGAAGAACAGAGATGAGTGGTGCATTGCTGTTGAGGCTCTCGGCTCCTAAAGGAGCAAAGAAGACAAAGCCAACACCTGAGATATTTGTCTTTTGTTTCCAACTCTGCTCACAAATTTTCAATATGATTGACACCAAGTGGAAACATCATTTAATACTTCTAAAACAAAAGGCTTTTAGTGTATTCACATAAAAAAAGAGAAAAAAAATCGTGAGCACACATTCACAACTTACGGTGTCCCACATAATAATGTGGATATCGGTATTGAAAGAGTTGTTGACATGCTGGGAGACATAAAGGTTGACAAAGTCACAGAAGTGATGGTACATGTTGATACCTGAAACATTTTAAACACGCTGTTAGTGGTATTGCATCATTTACTCCTTATATTATGTATAATTAAAGGAATCATATATAAATTGAAAATAAGTAATATCAATTTTTTTATGAGAGTTTTTTTTTAACTGATTGTGATATGGAAAGTAAATATTGCAGATCAAAGCAGCATATCAACCACACAAATCGTTGTAAACAAGATAAACTGAAAAAGCAACAGTCCTAGAACAAACAAAACAGAAATACCCAACTCTCCCTGTGACAGATTTAAAAGGAGATGGACAGTCAATATGGTAGGAGAAATTTCTGAGAGTTTCCTTCCACATTTCAAATCTCCCAGATGGTTTACCTTTATTAAGGATCGATGTTGATCCATAAAAACAAAACTTTGAATATTCTTATATCAGCTCTATCTATTGGCCATTTTTCATGTCTAGTTTAGGAAACCACAGGAGAAAAAGTAATTATTTCAAAAACTAACAATTACGTATAATTAGAAGATTAGAGAGAAAAAAAAGGATTTCTAAAATTCTATTTACCTGCATCAAGTTTGATGAGAAATGTTGGCTTGTCAAAGACAATATCACAGTTTTCCCCCTTTGATGGGTAATAATCCACAGAGGTGAAATGCTCTATTTCGGCAAACCTGAAAGGAATAAAACAGGATTATCTCCTATCTTCAAAACCATGAAATCCAAACTTAGAACACAATGAATTGGTTTCAGGCATTTGAATATAACACCTGGCTTAAGGACAAATTAGTGCAAACATTTTTTGGCCTGACACAACAAATAGTCAACTACTAAAATGATAATTCTTTGCAACTTTGATGAAATATGATCCAAACCATACATCATTTATTTTAACATATTGCCTGCTGTACAATGATTGTTCCAATTTTTGCAGGATCACAAAAATCATGCTGGATAAAGAGGAGCATTCCTCACTTTACAAAGACTTTGACTGAATATCACAATAATACAATGAATATCAAAATGATAGGAACAAAAGGAGAAAGATGCGGACAGTGTGAGCATCATTGCTGTTCCTTACCAGGACTGCAGAGGACTCTTATGCTCCCCTTGGGACTTGAGGCTTTTCACATTCAGGTCACAGTGACCTCCAATTTGTCCAGGGCCCAGCAAGTCTTCCCTGTAACGATCTCTGCAAGAAGACAGCAGCTTCAAACTAAAACCAGTGCTGAGATTTCTCTTCAAACATCTGTACAACATTTTTAAATGAGTCTCTTAATACTCTTAATCAAAAGTAGATATAGAATGACAATAAATAAGTTGAAAGGAAAACTTAAAATAAAAAAGGAAAAAAAAGATAATTATTACTCTCATCCACTTCACAGGCTTCAGTTATTCTTTCATGAATTCAACAGACTGTAAACATATATATACAAATCTTGATCGATACAATAAAAAAGACACTTGCAGCTGGGTCATATAAACATAATTCCAATCCAATTCACAAAAGTATCAATAGCAAACCTCATATTGTCCTTTTTGATTTGGCTTGCTGTGAGGTCGATGAAGATATTCTTCCCCTCACAATAACGAATATTTGAGGTGCACTTCAAACTGGAATCATCCTGGTAGAAATAAAAGGAAAGGTTGAAGGTCAAAGATCGTCGATCAACCCATTGTCAGAGCAAGTTTGGATCTTAAACCTAAAAACTTCTCATCCACATTCAACAACCCTTTTGGCTTAATCATGAGAATTTTTACCATAACAAGCAAAACCTACAAAATTTTACACAAATAATGAGGCTGTCCTTGATTCTTTTCATGAATCAAATGACCAATAGTATTCTTTTCATCAACAACCAGCAAACATCTTCCTATGACTGCAGCTTCCATCAATTCTGTTGGAGGCTAATTTCAAAGTTACGGACAATTAGAAATACAACCAGCTCCTGAATGTGGTTCATTGGTGCCCAGATGATGACAATCATGCTGTTATCATCATATCAAATACAAGAGAGGAGATTGTTTTGTTTTGTTATCAGGTTCCCTGTACTACCGACCAAAGCCAGTGTAGGGACCCGACATAATGTTTGACACCAGAATGTGTAAAAATGTACAAACCCAATCTGA
>JAUEKY010020781.1:0-11796 GCA_031833965.1 Scyllaea pelagica
ACTACTACTACTACTACTACTACTACTACTACTACTACTACTACTACTACTACTACTACTGTTGCTGCTGCTGCTGCCTTTACTGAAGTTACCTTTGCTGCTACTAATACTGCTGCTGCTACTACTAACACTGCTGTTGCTGCTGCTACTAACACTGCTGCTGCCTTTACTGCTGCTGCCTTTGCTGCTGCTACTACTAATACTGCTGCTGCTGCTACTACTAATACTGCTGCTGCTGCTGCTACTGTTACTATCGCAGTACTAAAAGTATCCCATGATCTGCAGCTCTTACGATAATCAGAGCATCCTTGATCCGCCAAGTGGTCCTGCAGTTGAAGTTGGAGGGTACTTTTGTGTCCTATAAGAACTAGCTGCATTCCGACTATGTCAGAGAATCTATTTACTTGTTTCTATTCACGCTGCAAAAAATTCAGTTTTCATGGCTTTCAGATATTTCATTTTGATTATTGGATACCTTTCATATTGCCCGATAGTCAAAGATTACATGGTAAGTTTTAATGAAACGGTTGTCTGTAGGTCAATAAAATGATATTGTATATCATAGTGTATAGAGAAGGGAGACTTGACTAAAACATATTTGCAAAATAATTTATTTCATAGATTGGATAAAAATAATGACAAAAACTATTTTTCTTCCATCCAATACAAACTGTATACCTTGTTATAGATCACCGGTCGCTGTTGAACTCATGCAATGAGGCACTCGTCGTCCATTATAATTTCATGTCCTTGTCGGGGCGATTTTTTTGCATTGTTTGTTTCTCTCGCTCTCTCTCTCTCTCTCAAAAACTGCTCAAACTCTGAGCACTACTGAGTGAGTTGTTGTCATTGAGGTGGGATAGGGGACAAAGTTATAACCCGATAACGACACAATAAGCATCACGAGGATTTCCTCCCTCCTCACCCGACGGACGTCTTGGATAAAACATGTTTTATCCAAGACTGTCTGACCTAGGACGGCACAAGACGTCGGGCCCCAGTTTTGGAACCCCGCCTTTTTTTGTTTTGTTTTTGTCTATCTGGTGTCACTAAAAACTCGCTGCTTTATCTTTGTTCCCGCGAGCTGACCGTCGGAGGACGTCGGGTAGCCCCACCATTTTTTGTTATCGTCTATTTCTTATTTCCGAAGACGACCGTCAGTGTCGGGTGTCAGTATGGATCCACCCTTAGGCTCGCTACGCATTGTTACTGCTGGATGTCTTTTGGGGGCAATGGAAATGGACTTTATATGGTTTCAGCTTTCAACTTGTGCTCTGTCCCCGAAAAGACAAAAAGTTTCATTGTTAGGGTTTGATGCAATGTTCCAACACTTCATAAATGATTTTTGTATCACATCAGCAGTGAGGCACTCTGGGCAAGTCAATGTGCTCTCCAGAGATAGACGGATTTTCCATATCAATATCTCATACAGTAACATTAAGCTGACACAGGACCAGCCAGTAGAAGCACGTTAAGAGAGTCAATGAATCTATGTGTGTTATAATTGTATGTATGTGCGTGTTTGTGTGTGTGTGTGTGTGTGTGTGTGTGTGTTTTATGTGTGTATGTGTGTGGAAGCTTATGTAAACGCATGGAATCATAATAATCGAGATGTCCAAGTGTGACAATCAAAAACCATGTTATCCCTTTTTGTGTCTAACCTTTTAAGAGATAAATATTTTTCAAGGATTTATCATTATGTCATAATAATAAAATCCAATCGGAGAGCAAGCCAAACAATCTCTTGCATAGAAAACGACGCTAAATGGCCATGGAAGCTACCTGCAGGGCCTTGAATGTGGTGTGAGAAAGTCATCAACAATGATCCAAGATTGACACCAACTGAAGGTTTTTTTTCCCAGGGATGCTAATCTAATCATCGCTTGCTGTTTGTGCGTCAGCGAGGTGATATTTGCGTAACAAGGGGCTATAAATGTTACGCCCAGCACTATCATTCCAGTCGTTAACCGGCGTCTGGCATTCAGTGGTCTGGCAAAATGGGTGGTGTCCAGCGTTCAGGGAGTGGTGTCTGCATCCGTGTGGTGTGCCTGACCCTACTCTGCTGTGGTATAGCTCTGGCCTCATCTGTCCCCCACTGGGATGAGGCATTGATTTCGCCTTCGTGTAAGTTACCATTTTTGTCAATTATTTCATCATCATTACTACCACCACCACCACCACCACCATCACCATCAACATCATCATCATCATCATCATCATCATCATCATCATCAAAAACACACACTCACCCCTACAACTACCTTCATCATCATCACCATAACCCTTCCCCCCACCACAGCCTTTGTCATTATCATCACCATCATCATCATCATCATCATCATCATCATCATCATCATCATCATCATCAGTATCACCATCATTAGCAACAACAGCTTGATCAATATCGTCAACACCATCAGAACCACAATCCCCACCCCACATCTACCACAACCACCACCATCATCATCATCAACAACAGAAGCTTGATGAACATTATCACGACCACCACCACCTCCACCGCCACCACCACCATTCTACTACCACTACTACTACCAGCACAACCACCAGCCACCACCGCCACCACCACCTGCAAATCACCATCCCCAACAAAACCAACAATAACCTCATCAAAATTGTCGTCACCACCATCCTCCTCGTCATCATCACCTTTGCTATGATTCTTCTCCATATCGCGAGGTTTATTAAAGAGGGTCGTTGTTGGTGGTGTCATGGTACAAACATAAGAATGTGTCCGCTTATGGACATAACGTTTAAACGTTATGGTTTAACGCCTGTGTCTACACAATTTAGGTCACATCGCCGGCGGGGCACTATAGACATGTTAACGTGGTGCCACACAGGGATAAACGGAAAACTCATACGAATATCTCACTCACATTATACTGACACCGGGTCAACTAGTCTTAGCACTGTTCCCATTATGCTGAACGCCAAGAGGGCAGCTGCTAAAATTCAATTTTTGCGACATAGGTATGTCGCGGTATGGGAATCAAACCCGCCACCTTACGGCTTCCATTATTTTCATTATATTTATCTTTTTAGAAATCGAGCTGGTAGCTTATCAACTCATTGATGTTCGTGTGTTAACCAAGGTTTATCATCTCTTTTTCTCTTTTCATCTCTTTACTTTCATTCCTCTCCTAGTTATATTCTACTTGTCCCAAGACTTCTGTTATTTTCATAATATTCATTTTTTTAGAAATCGAGCTGGTAGCTTATCAATTCATTGATGTTCGTGTCTTAACCAAGGTTTATCATCTCTTATTTTTCTTTTCATCTCTTTACTTTCATTCCTCTCCTAGTTATATTCTACTTGTCCCACAACTTCCATTATTTTTATTTTATTTGTATATTTAAAAGAAATCTAGCCAGTAGTTTATCAATTCATTGGTGTCCATGTGTCAAGGAAGATCGATAAACTCTTATTTCTGTTCATCTCTTTACTTTCATTCCTCTCCTATTGTCGTCCGAACCTTCTCCCATATCAGTGAGCTCCCCTGACGAAATCCTAGCCTTCCAACAATACAAGGATTACGAACCGCTAATCCACCAAGAGTGTCACAATCCGACGGTCTTGTCGTGTAAGGGGACATGTGGAGAATTCATCCAAGCTAGCTCAGGTGGGTCCAATAAAGAGTTTCCATTATAACCTAACAACTGATGAATACCACACCGCGTCCTAAAAAGCACGAAAGCTGTTGAATATCTTATGCTTAAGCTGAGCGCCCGCTGCAAGTCTGGTCTCTTGTAGACCCAGGTAGAACGTGAGGTCATATGACGGCTCAGGCTGAGCGCCCGCTGCAAGTCTGGTCTGTTCCAGACCCGGCTAGAACATGACGTCATAGGACGGCTCAGGCTGAGCGCCAACTCTAAGTCTGGTCTGTTCCAGACCCAGCTAGAACATGACGTCATAGGACGGCTCAGGCTGAGCGCCCGCTGCAAGTCTGGTCTGTTCGAGACCCGGCTTGAACATGACGTCATAGGAAGGCTTAGGCTGAGCGTCCGTTGCAAGTCTGGTCTGTTCTAGCCCGAGTTGTACAGTGACGTCATACAACAGTCACGAACAGCCCATCAGACTTGATTATTACATGAAAATAGAAAGGAGCAGTTGGTAGGGTTGCGCAACCCTTTTTCTCTGCACCAAAATTGACACAAAGCCATACACTGAAAAGTGTTGAACTTTAAAATATTTCTAAGTGTTCACGCATTTTCACTAACGATGGATGTCTGTTCCTTTTAAATAACCAAACATTTTGAAAAGATTGACAGCTTTTTCCTGGACTCCGAATGAATCGGTGAGCTCCTTTCCAGGTGCCAAAGATTGTACCGATTATTGTCTCTGTTTGAAAAAACGTGTAAACGTTATGGTTTAACGCTTGCTTCTACATAGTTTAGGTCACATTGCCGGCGGAGCACTCTGGGACTTATATATCGTGCTGCCACACAGAGATAAACGGAGAACTCACACGAATATCTCATCCAGTATCATTATACTGACACATGGCCAACCAGTCTTAGCACTGTTCCCATGATGCCGAGCGCCAGGCGGGCAGCTGCTAAAAACCGATTTTTACGACTTAAGTATGTCGCTGTGTGGGAATCGAACCCGCCACATACCGTTTACGAGGCGGACGCTCAACCAAGTGCGCCAACGAAACCAATGTTCTCTCTGTATGTTTCATAAACAATCTGAAAGCATAGTGTGATGCTTAACACTGAAAACAGCACAGGGCGAGACAGCAACGTTTCGACCAAAGGTCCTCGTCAGTCACAAAATCAATAAACAAAGAACTGGTCACAAAAACACGTAGTGAAACACAAACATTTGGGGTTACGGAATGGAGGGAAGAAGGCAGAAAAAGAAAAGGAGTTAATGTGTTTCATGCTCTGTGTGTGTGTGTGTGTGTGTGTGTGTGTACGTGTGTGTGTGTATCTGCGCTTTGCTATTTTTGTCAATTCTGACAGGACAGTTCTGAATGTTTCATTGAAATGTGCCTCCTCATTGACCTCAGGGTTTAAGATCTGTTCGTGTGACAGCTTGTGCTTGGTATATGGAGACTGCTGCTGGGACTTCCAGGAGAGATGCCCCTCACAGATGGCAGAGTACCACAGAGACTTCACACATCTGCCCACGGCCTCAGCCATATGTGTGCTTAACAAAGCATTCATCACCACTAGCAACGCGGTCCAAGGTTTGTGATGCCTGGCGCACTTGGGTTCTCCTATTTACTTTTTACCGCCTGAGCACGTTAATCGATTGCAATGTCCATCTGCCAACACGTAAGTCACTAAAAACACAGCCCCGCCAACTGCCGTAACAGTACTATCATTCTACTCAGTCGCCTACACATTTTCTATCAATCCTAGGCCTACAACCAACTACAAGTACCACTTGTTACGATCTTCATTATAACACCTTCCTCATGAAAAGGCTCTCCTCTTCCTGAATGGACAGTAGATGTAAATATGCCCCACGCACAATATTAGGGTTCGGATAGATGATTATATCCTTTACAAAGAAAAAAATAACGAAGCAGATAAAGAATAGAGTAATAGGACAAAAGCAAAAAGCCGAGATCTACACAGCACAAACGGCCAAACAAGCCAAGCAATTCCCATCATGGAACAGAAATAAATTTGTTTATTTATCTATCCAGTTTAGTTCAGTAAATTAATCCATTTATGTTTTATAATGTCCAGTCCGGTGAGCCCCGTACTGAAAACACATAACGGCGTAAGCGTATACAGAACATCATCTTGCTTCAAATACAATTTTTGCAACACCTGTATATCCCCATCATACAATCTTTGCTATAAAAATGGCCAGGACAGTCACCTGAGAGTTGGTTATCCCGTTTTTGCCCCCCCCCCCCCCCGAAATCGCTCTCCTCACACAACACACACGCACACGCACACACACACACACACACACACACACGCACATATACACATATACACACACAATCTTTACCGAGAATCGGGATACGATCCACAGCTTAAGTTTTCTTGTTTAAGCAGAAAATCATGAAAATTGCCATGTTCCAATTATGCCGACCAGAATAGCTGCTAGATTACCGATTTTACAGCTCATGTATGACGCAAACAAAGTTTGAATCGGAAAACAAGACGGGACCGCTGGAGTGAAAACACGGAGTACTTGGGCTGAAAAAAGAACGAAAGCCTGTGTTGTTCTTTTTTTCAGCCTATTTACTCCGTGTGTTCACTTTGTTACCAAGTTTGAATCCACGCTTCACAGTTCCAAGGGAAATACTAAACTACCTAAGCCAACGGCGCTGGTGCTCAGCGAAGGAAAATAATCATCCATCTATCCTTTGTTCTACCAATGTATCGAAATATTTGCATAATCAAATGATAACTTCTCTAATAACAATACCATGAAATTGAATAAGCCGATGTCTTTGCAAAACAAACGAACAAAACACGCTACAAAAGCATATAACTTAGCTTGACATAGATCCTCTCCTCATAAATTTCAGCACTTGCAGTTTTAGTTGGGTTTTTTTTCACTTTCTCGAGATTTTTGTTGTTGTTGGATTTGTTTTCTTTGTTTGGTTTTGATTGGTTGGTTTTCATTTTTTCTTTGTTTGGCTTTGTGTTTGGTCAGATTTTAAACTAATTGGGAATGTGAAAAAAATGGTTTGGACAGCTGCATTCAACGAATATCTACATTTGAGGTGTAAAATGAATCGGTGATAACCTTGCAACTTATCAATGAAACACAACGAGAATATTCTGTGTTTTGGCGATATAAAAATTGTAAGTACAATTCAATTAGAAAGTCATGAAAATGCTCTTGGTTTTTTTTCAGATCGAGCTTTCCCAATCGACTACAGAGAGCCAGTGGTGACTCACCGCAGATTCCCTAAACTACATTTCCAAAACATTCAGGCCTACCAGGATCTCTATGGCAACGCAACAAATGACATGATTCTGTGGAACAAAACCATTAGATCTAAGGTATTTTTACCTTTCAAAGAGTTACACGCATTTTACACGAACGGAACTACGACTTTGGAATTCTTAGAACTGCTTAAGAACATTGTCCCAAAAAATGTCAATCCGCGAGAGTGTATGCCTATTGCCTCCCTCATTTGTAAAATCGAGCAGCCCATTGAAATAGACCTAGGGGTTCCAGACAACATCACCATCTTTAACACCTCCGACTTATGTGAACTGACGAGGCACAAACTCTGGACAACTCCCTTCCCCGAGGGATCCACAAGGAATAAAACCAAAGACAACACAGTCAGTAATAAATTCTTTGGTTTTGGGCCTATGGTCCCTTCAAATGTATTCACCTCTTCTCCACAATTCTGCTCTCTAGTGTATGAAAGCGGTAGGTGGTCTGGTTTGGATTTTGAACTGTCTGTCTTCATGTCCTTCTCGGATTCGAACAAATTCAAACTAGAGGAGCAGTTCTTCGCTCCTTACTTTAATTGGTCAGAGATCCGACTGCTGCCGCAGGCTGATGGCGACGCCTCTCCCCCCGACGTGGTCCTGCTGTGTTTGCCTGGCTACCTGTCCAGCGGGCTGTCCTGTAAGGCACCCGTGACTGTGAGGATCTACACGGTGGGAAACTCCGACCTGGACCTGGAGGGCTTGTCGTACCAACTGGTGAACACTTTGAACAACTCCCAGGACGATGCAGACTTCCGCATGGAGAACACGATCTCTACAGTACTGGTCGAACAAGTGGAAGACCGACTGCCAACGAAATCCGTAGCGCTGACAAAGATCTCTGTTCTCAGGTATCACCTGTCTTATAATGGTCACCGTTTGCCTGTGACTGATGAGTTTGCACGTGTAGTGAAACAGGAACTCACGACGAGAATAGACCTGGTCTTGCTCTGTCTTGAAGTGCTGGAGGGGAACCACGCCATGGTGGTGTGTGACCAATTGTCTTGGCAGGAGACGACGCTCATCAAACACCTTCCAGCCTGTGACGCTGGTAAGCTGGACCATGCGATCTTCTGGGAAACACTCGTAACCGAAAACGGAATTGGACAAAGGAAAGACAAGCATGCTGCCTTCTGTCACGACTCTGAAAAGTGTAGAGGAAATCTCTCACCCGTGGAGGGGGAATTGATAATGCTGTCAGGCATCCTGGCGCTGCTGTTGATGTTTTGATGAAATTCCACTTGTCTGATTGTACAAGTTTTGGCCATTGTATGCTATGAGGTAAATAAATCTTGACTAATTCATTGCTTCAGTCGTTGAATGATCCTTTACCAAATAACAGATTTTGTATAATCATCTTATCGGGTGGGGCAAATAAAACATCCCCTAATTCAGAAGTCTTTCCAGTTGTTTTTTTTTGCCACCTTCGTTAGATCTACTTTATGTCGTGGGGTTATTTTCGATTTATACTTTGTTTCGTTTTGTTTTGTTTAAGATATTGCGATGAATATTTGCTTCAATTTCTGGTGGGTCTTACACCTAACGGAAAGGCATGTCTTCCTTTCCAGCCAATTATCACTTAATCAATTTAGGATGTTTTATTGTCGATGGGCTGATTTCAAAGGCTTACGCTCAATGATCAATTGTCACAATGAAATGCAACTACTTAACTCCATAGATAAACTCTATAGTGAATACTTTAAAATGATATTTGTTGTGAAGAGGAACATTTTGTTATGAATGAAACACCCCCAGGTGTAGAAATTCAAGATAAACAAATGTACTTGTGATGATAGTGCATGATAGCTCAAACATAATACACTACATCGCAGATAGAATATAAACAATCAGAAACTATAAAAACTCAACAACAGAATAATTATGGCTCACATTTTAACATTCCATGCCCGTAGTCGCTAAGCAGCGTGTCTTTGTAGATAAGGCTGCAAGTTCAATCTCAGGCTACATTGTCTAATCTTTTTCAGCACCGAAGATTTAGATATTGTATTTTCTGTAGAGATCATGCCGTAAACATTTGCATGATTCAAGATGGGAGCTGTGTGGCAGCTTGTCAACTTGTCCAGAGAGCTTCACCGGTGGTATGACATATAAAGCGTTGACGCTGACCTGTTCTGTCCAGGAAGGTCATGTAGAAGAGCCGGTCGTGTATCTTGGTGCCTGCAGGGTTATGCTAAACCAATGTGGTTGGTCGTCCGATGTAGAGTCAACTGGTGAGATGTAAAATGACTTTACAAAGCTCTTACGGAGTACAAGGAAACACCTCTATTTTTTCTACCTTTTTTCAAATATCTCTTGAAAATAAACATTTCAAATAGTACATGGCCATGCTTGGCGGAAAAGGTCTGTGTCAACGCTTTATAAGTCATATCACAACGGAGCTCTCTGGACAGATTAACAAACCGCCATACAGCGATGAATGGATAATTCAACATGAATATTTCACCCAGTCACATTATACTGACACCGAGCCAACCAGTCTTAGTACTGTTGTCCTAATCTAGAGCGCCAAGTAGACAGCTCCGGTAAACGCTATTTCTACGACTTGGGTTTCTCGAGGCCTCGGATGGAACCCTCGACCAACTGGTTCCAAAGCGGACGCCCACCAACGTGAGCCAATGGCGCCGTGAAGGTCATGTCTGAATACAACTTTAACTCTTCAAGAGATCCACTGATTGCTGTTATAAATTCTTCCAATTACATTGACTTCATTTGGGGGGAGAGGGTGGATAAACGTTTTCTGTGTACGGTTGGGATTTCGTTGCTGACAAAGCGATGATAAAGCGATCAGAAATACGTTGATACGACATGGTACTTTAAAGAGATCCCCTGAAAACACTCCAGTCAAGAAAATGACCGCTGACGTGTGTCAGCACGGGGTCAAGTTGTGTGAGACCACGAGCATTAAAAGTGGTAGAAGCTAATTTTTTTTTTATCAAATAGAAATTGGGGCACCAATCATAAATATTCGTGTCGATCATTTGCCATCATCTCGTGCAGGGCAATAGACCTTTCGGGAACAGAACGAGCGTTGGAAAACATGCCACATGACTAAATATTGTTTAAATTCTAACTATCGACTATTTGATTGGGGGCCATGGTGGCTCAATGGTCATGGCTCTGGGCACTGAAACGAAGCGACGCGGGTTCGAGTCCGACTTGGGAACAAAAATCGCATAGTGATTTTTATCGCTAGCACCCCAAGAAGAACCCCGTATGCCACTCCCCTGATCCCTACAACATCGGTAGGTGGGATCTAGAGCATAGTCCTGTCGGAGACGGACGATAAACTCGGAGGTCCCGTGTGCACGTTGATTAAATGATGAAATGTAGAAAGTTGCTGTCATCCCCCTACAACCAAACACCATTCTTGTTCCTGGTGGGCATAGTGGGCGTGTCGGGCGTGGTGGGCGCGGTGGGCGTGGTGGGCGTGGCTGCCTGGTGACGTCCACCCAAACCCCCGCCTGCCTCCCAGTAAATGAAACGTTGCCCATCTTCTTCTCTGTTGGACACAATAATCATAGGGTTTCTAGCTACACACTTGGTTACCAGCACGCAAAACAACGTTTTGGAACACGCACCGATAGTCGAATTTGTGGCGCACACACCTTCGCGATGGTAGATCTTTGGTTCGATCTGAGTCTGTGTCATACCTAAGATGAATAAATATTTGTTTAATAGACAGCTGTTATCATAGTCATAGTCCCTTTGTTGGGATGAATTTGCGGGCTATCATGTTTGGCGTGATCGGGTGATGGCATGTCAAAATAATGGTAGATATCAGAATTTAGAGTCTCCGACAAAATAGCCATAATATGGCAGTTGACTGGTTGCCCCAGTATCAATATCATAATGTGACTGTATAGAATATTTGAGTGAGTCCTCCTTTAATCTCTCTGTTGCAAAAAGTCAACGCGTAGAGATGGGTGGATGGATGAATTCATAGATAGATGGATGAATGGATGGATAGATTGATGGATGGATGGATGGATAGATGGATGGATGGATGGATAAATGGCAGATCAGCCAAGGGAGGTCAGAAGGTGGTGGGTGAAGAGATTGATGACGAGGGTTGGGTGTACTATTAGTGCTTCATTTGGACCCTCCCCGCCCAGGACATCGAGAGGTCAGAGGTCATATTAGATACACTGCGTGTTTGTGGGAGGGTGTCGAGGAAAGGGTGGGGCGAGTCATTGACCTCTCTGATGGAAAGGCTGGGAAAAGAGGGAGATGGAAAAGGGAGGGATAAATGTAGGAGATAACAAACCGTTAGGGAGGTGCCTGGACAAAATTTAGGTGGATTTGTCAACGAAGGACTGAATTGAGTACGATTTGAAAATGTTTTATTTTCTTTAAAATGATAATAACAATAGTGATAAAATGATCAAGTCATTGATGTTGATGATGGCGATGATATTAACAATAACAATGATTGAAATGATAATAATGATGATAGTGATGATAATAACATTAATTTATTCAATAATTATAATACTTACAATGATAAAAATGACAAAAAAGTATTAATGAAATTAATAATGATAATGAAATCAATGATAACAATGTTGATAATAATAACATAAGTAATGATGATGATAATGATGATGATGATGATGATGATGGTGATGATGATTATGATGATGATAATGATATCTAGAATAGCAATGATAGTAATGACGGCAACAGGGTTGTTATATTATGCGATAAAATAAATATGGAGAACTCTGTATTTATGAATATACTTAACATCTAAGCACAGTGGGCTAGACACCTGCTTGTCTTAATCTCTTGTCTCAGAATTTTTCCTGACTTTTGTTTGATATCAGACTGGGTTTGTTA
>JAUEKY010020892.1:0-11796 GCA_031833965.1 Scyllaea pelagica
AGATTGGGTTTGTACATTTTTACACATTCTGGTGTCAGACATTATGTCGGGTCCCTACACTGGCTTAGGTCGGTACTTCAGGGAACCTGGTAAACAAAACAAAAAAACCATGTTTCTCCCTTGTGCTCTTAGAGATAAATGATATCATATAATTTGTGTGTTAACCTGTTAAAGGAGATTTTAGGGCCTTCTGGCTAGGTGGTCAGATCATCTCAGGGGCCAGGAAAAATGGCACAGTGTCAGATTTAATGATTTAGTTAACAAACAAGTAATAGATTTAGATCATACCAATAGCTCTGAACTCTCTACACTACAAAATACAATAGTTTCCCTTTATAAAGACAGTTTGATAACATACATAAAATGTAAGAAAATTATTCTAGGGCGAAACACTATATTGCATACACAGAAGTACATAAATGTTAGCTATGACAGTCCCATCTATTAATTTTTCTTTGCCATATTTCTGGAGATAGTCACACAGTGAGATAATTTCAGAATTCATTTAACCTAGCTGTGCTTTAAGTATAACAGTGAAGCTTTATTTTTGTTTTTAAAATTGTTTGAATGAATACCATCAGCTAGGATCATCTATACTGAAGCAGACAAGATGAGGAATAGAAGGAGACCCTATCAGTGGTTCTGCCTACGAGGTGTATGATGAGAGAAACTTAAGAGATGCCCCATTGGTAAGGAAAAGTGGAAAGCATCCTAGTGTAAAAGCTGAATAATCGGAGAAGAGAAAAAAAAAATGGAAGCAATGGCATGAGAACTCAAAACCTAATTATAAAACTCTAAAGACAACATATGTCTTATATATGAAAAATGTAAGGAAATTTTGAACATATTCCTGCTATAACAAGCTTGCCTTGTCAGTATCTGTTGCATTACATTTGACATCAAAGACACCTGGTCTCATAACCTCCCTACAAAATTACTTCTTACCTTAATTGATTCATAATCAACAATGCTTAGTCAGTTTTGTTTGTTGATTTTAAACACAGATTAAGAAAAGTTGAACCAAAAAGGAAACTGCACAAAAATGTGTTTGGTACCTAGGTGCATGTGAAGAGTTTTGTATCTGTCATGTCAACAAGAAGGTTCACAAAACAATTTATGAAATGTTGAATCATACAACACAAGTGCACTCTGGCTTTGTTGTTGAAGTAAACAATGAAATTAATCAGAAAACTAAATAAGAGCAAAGAAACTTTTAAAACTTGAATCTTAAGATATCATCGTATAAAAAGAAAACGTTTTTCCTTTCAGTTGAATTTATCAATGAGCTTGATTCTATTTTCAGGTGGTCAAGAAAGCAGGATTAAATAAATAAACAAAATTTGAAAAAAACTCCTAATTAAAACAAAAAATTGCATTGACCAATTCCCTTATGACTTTACCTGAGGGTGTCCTTATCAAATACAGTCCAATCACCATTAAGCATTGAAAAAGATAAAAGCTTGCAAAGGAAAAATATATCATATAATGAAGCCTAAAATATTTTGCTTGCTTTTATGAAATATGTCTTTATGGGTGAGATATGGAGTAGAATGCATATATCTTAACTTTCATGCAACCAAATATCTCAAAAAAAGAAAAAAATGTGGTAGAAATATTTTTCTTTGTGACTGTTTTATCAGAAGTGATGACAGATGAGGCACAACATTAACACCACAACAGTTATGGTTATCAATACACTTTGTGATTTCCCTTCATGGGAAGAGGGGAAAGTGACAGGTATAGGGAAGAAGACCATCATAGAGAAGAGGGCATACTGTAAATTCACAGACACATTCTAGAGACTAAGAACTAGAATGATTTATGCAATACTGGGAAAAAAAATAGAACACATGAGAAAAGAATGCATAATAAATCAGTAAAACAAACAAGACTCTAAGATGTTGAGTTTAGGATGTACAGATTTTAAATGAAATAATATGACAACTCTTATTTTTGCATGCTGAGCTCTATTTAGAATGAGAATGAAAACAAGCCTTAGAAAGCCTCATAGGTTATAAATGGGCTGCTTAACTTTGGTCTCTATGACGATATGTGATATTTCCGATATTGTATGGAAGGACATTGGTCTTTTGCAAAATATGTTAAGCTGTGAGCAGCTACCCATCTTCATTTGAATTAGAAAAAAAAATGAGTGGAAGGAGTGTTTCCCTGGAATTCACTGCCAGACTTGACCACGTTGAGAATGAAATATAGGGCCTTTGGGTGATTGGGTGAATCAGTTATTATCTAAAGAGGACTTTTTGAAATCTGCATAAAGCCAGAATAAGAATTTATATTCTGTTAAGACAAAATTTTTCATGGTTTTATCAAAACATAATATATCCTTTTACATTACAGCTGACAAACAAAGGAAAAAGGCTCTGTGTATACTATCATCATAAAAATATGGTTGAACCTTATTGATTTTATTACTTTTAGTTAGTTGTGAGAACGAAAAATCCATCTTGGCATCAATTCATAAAAACCATGATAGATTTTTCCCTGTTCCCAAATTTTGAAATAGCTAATATGATATATTTGCTTTGTTATAATTTTCATCCTCTAAAGATGAATTATACAATGCTCAGGCTATATACCCAAGTAAGAGAATTACTGTAAGTATAAGATATACTCTTTGGTAAAAGTATTTTTAAGTTTTACCAATTTAGTTTTCGCTTTACAGGAACCAGACAACCTGTTATGGTGGGTAGCTTACCGTTAGCGTTAGAAGGTTTCAGCTGGGCAGCTTCTTCAATGACCACTAATACTCTGCCAACATTGGGACGCTTTACTGGATAGGATAAAACAATGAAACTACCAGAGCTAATCATGCGACACAAGATGGTACTGAAATCTAAGTCCTGTAAAGATTAGAAATGAATCATAATGCTTGGGGAAGGTCACTAGGGTGTGAACTAAAAACCATAAAAGTCTGCATGCCAGCATAGAGTAATGGTAACCCAATCCGTTACTAGAAATGACTTTAAACAAAAAGGGACCTTAAGTTACAACGAGTTGATAAATATGAAGATAAAAGGATAAAAGTGAAAAAAAAAGTTATAGATTAATATCCTGTGGTATAGATGAAAAAATATCTTTGAGAAGAGGTGAAATAATATGACAAACAAAATTGTGAACACTGCAAAACATATTGGAAATAGCTAGATTGAACATGAAGTGGTGGAAATTTAGAGTTGTGCACTAAGGAAGACAAGATTCAATAGTACTGATACAGAGAGTATACGTAATATGTTGAACTATTTTTACTATGAAAAGCTACTTTTATCAGGAATTATGCCTGAACATATATTTTGCTCCTCCTCTGTTTGCCTTCCCATCCCCATCTTTTTTATAGAAGGGCTTCAGGGACTAACATCCAGATCCCTGGGCACGCAGCAACATTGGCTTGTCCTCTTTATGATTTGAGAGCACCACATACACTTTCCTGTGAACTAAGGATATGGATGCTGAACTGCTATATGCTTCCAGATATGAGCACACAGAGATAGAGTAAACTTTAAAATGTTCCTCAATCTGCTCCTTGAGTATATACATGAATAACACCATAAAGCTCTGATGGCAACCCTTTGACTTTGATGTAGGATGACCTCCGACAGTTGTAGTATTTGGTTTAACAGAGAATGTCCTTAATGCTCATTATACAACTGATTACAGTAGAAGTGTTTATATATCTAATCGCCACTTGCGGTGGTTTGTAGGAGTTTGGTATTGTTTTCTCCTTCAATTTCTGACACCAAAAGCTATAAATGATAAAAGATGAATGCAAATTGCTGAAAAAACAAAACAAATTCAAAATATTCTCTTTGTGTGTGCTCATTTGCAGCAGCTTACTGACTTACTGTCCTATTCAAGACCTGTTGCCTTGGACAGCTTGAGCATCTCTTCTTTATGAAAGACTCTGATTCCAGAATGAATATTACAATCCTAGAAATCTCGCATCATTTTGGTTGCTCAGATCTTTTACTTTTACTAACTTCATTCATAGACCTATACACATGCATAAAAGGTGTGCTAGCATACACATATTACCCTTGTACTTAGGAACTGGTCAGATTAAACAACAGTCAACCATGCAGTGACAAAACCAAATGGGCAAGCAAAAACAAGAGGTGGAAGAAATAAAGACAAATCATCTTGCACCAAGGCTAGGCAATGTGCTTCTAGTGCTAGCATCTATGACCAATGCAAGCCTCTGACCTACCCGAGCCGTCAGGACACCAAAGGCCTACCCCTTCCTCCACCACCACCAGTGCACGACCCACTGGGTTGCCGCGCATGGCTGCAGAGGCAGTACAAACATGTGTGAAAGACAGCGAGACAGGTAAAGTACTCAATTACCGACATTCAAAATTCTGTTAAAATCCTTCACCACACTGCAAACATACACTAGGAGTTTTTAAGACTTATTCCCTGAGTTATTTTGTAATTTGAAGTTGGCCAAGGAATGGGATTTGATGAATTGTGCTCAAAATGTCAAAGGCAATTGCCAGTTGTCTGAATAAATTAAATGCCTCAGAGTCAAAGTGAGATGGCAATTCTTAATTTGCACTCAATATGTTCACTGGACATGGCATTTCTTTAATTGTATTTGCGGCATCAAAGGGATACAGGGTTTGCTTCATTAAACTCAAAAAGAGTCAAAGAGAGAGGACAAGTGCTTCAAGGGAAGGAAAAATTCACAGGGAATGATAATTCATTTACAGCACTCATTGGGTCAAACATCTTCTGCAACATGCAATGACACTGTCTTGTCCTCTGTCAGACATCTGTCTGCTATGGACCATATAAAGCCTCAGCTAACAGGGATGGGAACAAGGTGTATTTCAAGTTGTGTTGACAACAAAACAGTATGCCCAGCTATACTTCAAATTGACATGTACACCAAGGATGTCAAAGGGCAGACACAAGAATTTCCTGTGCTTTTAAGAAGCAGCAAAATAGAACAAGATAGACAAGAAAAAGTTGGTTGCACAGGAAATAGACTGGCCAGTTGACAATGACTCAATGAACAGTGTACATAGAGCTCTGATGCCGAAAGAACAGCAGTTGAAAAGAGGTACTAAAATAACCAAACAAAGAGAACTCCTAATTCCTTTAGCAAATATTAGGTATTCAAATAACCCTTCTTCATCTAAAAATGAGTTGTAAAATTTGGGCCCAAACCCAAAAAATATTAATATACCGAGATAACAAACAACAATGAAAACGAACTTTAAAAAAAAAAAAAAATTGATTCACATGTTATAAATACCATCTCTATATCTCATAGCATGTGATTTTCCTTTTTAAAAAGTGTTCTCTCAAATGCTAAGACTACAGATCATTGAATAAAACTTGAGGAAGGGCAACCAGAAAAATTTGACATCAAGTGCCAGAGACAATATTGAAGAAAGATAGAGACAGCAACATAGACAAAGACCGATAGAAGGTCCTGAATAGATTAAAAGTACCTACTTTACATCTTGTAAACAGAGACCTATTAACACTGGCTTGCAACTACTGAAGAGTGATTGAAAATAAGAGAAAAGTATGTTTTGAAGGTAATGAAAATTGAAAAGGACAAATTGATACACTAATTTCCAATGCATTTTTTATGCTCGACTTGCATACTCCAAGCACTTAGTTATATTTGCGATGTAAAGAGATTCTTTACTTGATAGTGATGAATGAAGAAACAACCAATATAAAAAATCTCTTTCGATGCATTAAAGATGTGAACACACAGTGTTTCAAAAAGAAAGAAAAGAATTAAACAATTGAAAAATCAGTCTGGATCAAATTACAGATTGCAAAGATTTGTGACAAAAAAAAAACACAAAAAAACTGGGCCAACAAAAACATGAATCAGGAGAAAATGTTGACAAATGTCAAACCTAAAATAAGTTGGTGACAAACTGGAAAGAGACTTTTGCCCTCATAATGAAAATGAAATGATAAAAATTGAACTCTGTAAAGTAGTCATGGTGCAAAAACATACAATCATCAAAATCTAAATATAAGTGGCAACATAGGGTTAACTCAACATCATCAGATCTTCAACAACAACAAATCTTCAGAATGCCTTCCTTTTGAATAACATTATCAAAGACTTTTATTTATGAACTCTCTCTTTCTCATCATTGACTATGGCAATTCTTATCAGCTGCTAGGTCCCTGTACACACAGGCAGCTATCTGCTGGATTTGAAAAGACAATTACATAGCCAATAGACAAAGACTTCAGAAAATTCCATAAGTGAACTTTTATGCTTGGTACATAAGAAATTATTCGCCTGTTGTGGCTAAGCAGCGTATCTTTGTAGATAAGGCTGCAAGTCCAATCTCAGGCTACACTAAAATTTGTTTGACATTCCTGGATGTACACCTCTATGTGTATTTTCTTTGAGTCATTCAAGAGTAGGCACAGTGGGCTAGCCACCTGCTTGTTTTAATCTCTTGGCTCAGAGTTTTCCTGACTTTTGTTTGATATCAGTTTGGGTTTGTACTTTTTGACGCATTCAGGTGTCAAACATTAAGTTGGGTCCCTACAATGGCTTCGGTCGGTATCAAAGGGAGCCTGATAAACAAAACATAAGAAATTAACACATTATAATGTTTAGCATTTTAAAGACATCAAGCACACAAGGATATTAACTCCTTAATGTATGTAATATAAAGGAGCCAGAAAGGAGGGTGTTTATGTTGTGCAATATCCACTCGGCATGTTCAAAGGGTCCCAATGGCAACCCAAAGACAAAAATGTTTATAGCCAAGTAGGCACTAGTACGACTCCTTTGGAATGGCGACCATGTTGTTACTGGTCAGTTACTCATTTACACCCAGGAGGAAGTGGGAACAGGTGAGCAAAAAGCCTATTCCAAAGACTGATCTTTGCACTGCCCCCTATGAATACCAATTGCGTGCAACACTATACAAGTTATGAAACACCATTGCTTGCATGTCATTCGATTTAATTTACAAAGACATTCTAGAATTTATATTGTGCAAACCAGTATAATCATTACAATTCCTTAAAAAACGATATTACAACTGTTTTTTTTTATCATTAATTAGATTTAATTGGATACTTCTTCAAACATATATGCGATCACTAAGGCAAAAGTGTATGTGAAGGATGTACCTGAATGAGCCCTCTCCAGCTTCCTCCTGGCTTTGTCTCTGTAGTTCTTGGAGGCAGACTCCAGTTCTCGTATCCATGTTTCTCTGAGATAGTGTGGACAAAATAAAGCCAACCAACCAATAATGTAAAAAATCATCTGTGCAAGATGATGATATTTTCTGATTCAAATGGTGACTACAAACCAATTGGACATGCCAAAGTGGTGCATGTAATCTAAGTCGGTTAAATAATAGGAATGATATCTTATTTGTTAAACTTGATAAGCAAATCTTACAACGAAACTCTAAAGCTATACTCCCCAGGTTACGCTTACATTTTTTCATTATTTTAGTTAACACTAAAAATCATACAGCTGCTTGAAAGCAATATTTTTAAGTGTTATACCTCATTTTTTGTTGGGTTTTTTTCAATTACAATAAAAATCATACTGTTATATCTATCTTGTCTTGATGAAACTATCAACTTCTCTCCTCACATAACAAGAAGCCCTTCCTTCCATCCAAAAAAAAAAAAAAAAGAACAACCCAAAACAGAACAAACATAGAAACAAAACCTCCAAAAACTAAAATTATAAAATTAAGGAGAAAAAAAAAACAGTATAAAAATTCTAAAGCAAACAAAAAATTCAAACAAACAAAAAAAAACCCCCAACAAAACAAACAGATGACACACCTTAAAGTTTTTACATTATTTTCAACACCACCTTTCTTGTCACAAATACAAATGAGCAACGAGTTCACACAATTGAACAAGATATCTCACCTTTCAATGCTAGACACAGCTTTGAGGTTCAATATTCTATCACTGGTGATTTGAAACTGGCAAGGGTCTGCTTCGTCGGTACATTTCTTGACGGAAACTTCATTCAGGAAGATGGGCTGTGAAAATGAGTTACATTTGAGCTCTATAATAATTGTTTAAAAAGGGCTTCTGTCGATGACAAATGAATAAATGAAAACAGCAAAGTGGAAGATTTGGTCCCAAAAAAAAATCCACAAAAGCAAGACAAAAAAAGAAAGAAAGAAAGAAAGAAAGAAAGAAAAGAAAACGAAAAAGAAAAGAGTGAATAGGGAACTTACCAAGCGATACATTTTGAACTGCATGTTGGTGTCAAACAGATGTAAGGAGCTGAAGTTGGTACCCAAGGGCCGTGATGTTTGAGCCAGCAAAAAAATGTCATTGAATAGGAACCCAACTAACTCTTTGTTGCTTTTCACCTGCTCAGATAAACAAAAAATTATTGTCAAAGAGAATGATTCAGTGAAAGGGTCACTAAAAATAGCTTTAAACAACAAACTTTATTCCGACTTTCTGGAAAATACTGGGGGCAAACTACTTCACCCTGATTTTCTCCGTAAACGTGAATGAATTGCATACTGAAAAGTGTTCACCATCGGATTTGTCCTAACTTTTCACTCTTGTGTAGCGGCAAACTAGGTCACCACCGTAAAAACCCAAACTCGAAATAACTACTACATTATGGGAATTTGAAAAAAAAAAAAGACAATACAAGTTGTCCAAGAGTTTAAAAATGGGATAAAAAAGAAAGAGAGATATATCTTAAAAGAATGAAAAAAACAAAAACAACCAGGGGTCTTGAAAAATCTGTGTAACTACTCATGCAGTAATGGAAAAATTAATTGGGGAACCCCCCCCCCCCCCCCCCCCACTCCCCTTCCCCCCCAACAAACCACCAAAAGGACCCCAACAAACTGATATATTACACTATCATCCAAATAAATAAATGATCTAAGGTTAAGATGAGCTCTTCCAAATAACAGGGTACAAGAGAAATAAGACATTAAAGGGAAAAAGAATAACTTGTATGAGGTCAATGTGATTTGTACAGAATTCATTGAATATTTTTTACACAATCCTGTTCTAAAAGAGTATGACAGGAAGCTTAAAAAACAATTCCAAAGCAATTTGATCCTACCGTGTGACAGTTAAGCTATCTCACCTTATACAAAATTCCAGTAAAAAGCAAACGTCGTGGGCCAAGGCAGTTGGTTAGAGAATTAAAGACAATATTCTGAAAAAAAAAAACCAAACATTCACACTGTAAGTTAGATTGAATCAAGTATCATCCTAGTCAGTTTCAAATTTTGAGAAGTGTTGTTGGACCTATGATAAAGTAATGTTACTGCAAATCTTTTAATCTGATATTTCATGACTGATAAATTTAGGATGTAAAAAAGGGAGGAACCCTCCCCCCCCCCCCCCCAAGCACATCCAAGTGTCTCACACTCATTTCAGGATATGTATGAATTACAACACTGCAAATCTTTAGCCAAAAACAGTACTTGTGACGGGCCAGCATCCTATCTTATCACAATAACCCAGCAACTTGGGTTTGTTTTTAAATAAAAATGTTTGAACATTATGGTCTAATGTGTGCTTCAAGACTGTATGGTCATATCACTGGTAGAACGCTCTGAACATGTTAATATGCTGCCACACAGAGCTAAACAGAGAACTCACATGAATATCTCACCTAGTCATATTGCATTGACACCGGGCCAACCGGTATTAGCACTGTTTCAATAATGCCCACTGCCAGGCAGGTAGCTGCTAAAATATCAATTTGTTACGACTTAGGTATGTCATGGTGTGGGATGGAACACACAACCTACTGGTTCCAAGGCAAATACTCAACTGCACCAATAACTTGGGTTTAACCAATTACACCCTAAAGGCTCAGGCAGCAAATTTAGTCCATATTCCTAAGCAAAGGGGCAAAACTCGTAAAATTTCAGAGTGGACATTTTCAAAAAACCATTAGATTAAGAAAAAAGCATGTAACCGTAAAAAGTTTGTGTGTAATGTGTAGTTAAAAGATTGAAGTTTTGTCTACATGTATCATTTAATTGATACCATGTTGTTTTGACCAAAAAGATAAATATTGAAATGCAAAACAGCAAGTTTTTTTGCTTTTCTATCCTTCCGCACAATCTCTGACCTCCAAAGACCTGCTGAATTCTGTAAACTGCTGTGGTAATTAGTTAAGCAAAGTCATTTGCAAAGGGAATTGACAAAACAGCATTTTTTTCATCATTTCAATGTCTAATTCATTTATATCATCACTTAAATTATCTTAATTACACTTTCTAGATCTCAAATGCACAGCTCAAAGAAAGCAATCGCTGGTGTCCCTTAGAAAAAAAGCATATTTCAGTTGCCAACAGTCCAATTTTGACAAAATAAAAGCTAGAATAAAGCCTCAAATGTCTGCTATTGGGTGAATGCGTTTATTTGTTATTTAACCACCATTTCCGGCCCTAGTGAAGTGATTCATAACACTAGTAGTAAGCGGGCACTTTCAGTTGAAGTAGGGTCTTTGACAATGGTTTTTTAGAGGGCGCTTTTGGTTGAAGTAGGGTGTAAAGGGTTAAAACCACACATGCTCCAAGTCAAAAACTATAATTGGGCATTCATGGCCCAATAACAATGCAATAATTCTTTTTCTTTGGATTGAAGGCTTAGATTTGTGCCTACCTCGGCCAGTCCGTCACAATGGACGTGCGTCTGAATCCACTCCAAGTGATCCGAGTTCTGCTTCTCCTTGACGCACTGGTTCACCTGACTGCACAACTCCTGGGCATGACTCAGGGCTTCTTCCACATTGCCACGATCCGCGTGCTCTGGTGGGGTGTGGGCTAGAATCTGGTTTGCAATGAAAATAGGTACAATAGAAAGAAACAGTCACAGTGGGCTGATTACCTGCTTGGCTTAAAGGCATGATCCAGAGAAATTCCATCTCAATAAGAGTCGGCCCTACACTGAAATGGTAAAAGGGTACCTGATAATGAAATGAAATGAGAAAGAAACAGACAGCCAAGAAGATGGACAGATGACATCGCACAGCATATAATACAGGCACAATGTGGAGCAAGGCTGCCAAAGACAGAGAGACCTGGCGTTCAGACTTGGAGGGCTTCATCCTGCAGAGGATGGACACAGCCTTGTAGGAACAAAGGAACTTTGGACTCGAGAACAAGAAGACAGGGCGCTGAACACACTGGGCTGATTCTTAAAAAATTCTCCCACCCGCCATAATATAATATAGCCTAAAATTCAATTCAATTTGAAAGACGAGGTAAAGTAAAACATAGTCAATTCTTTCCTGTCATAAGGTTTCTGAAAAAAGAGGGTATTCCGTTCAACTATAATAAAGTGATATATGTATCTAGATCTAAAACAAATTCTATCTTCTTTTTTCTTTATGGGGTATCACAATTTGCGTATTCCATCAACATGCTTTCTCCTACCTTTTCAATGAGTAATGGGTACCGGGTAATTCTCTGCATGGGTCGTAGAAGAAAACCACTCAAATGGACTCCCTTCACTTTGGGGTTTTGCATAGATTGCTGTGAAAGGGACGGAAATGAGACAATAGATCTATAAGGCTCAGAATGAATCATCATTAAGTATGTCAGCTGTTAGTCTTTGCACAAAAAACAAGGAGGCTGGAGATAAATTATCAAATTTTCTGGTCACATAAACATGAATGATTTCTCTGCTTAACAAAAAACAAAATTTAATTCAGAAATTCACTTATTCAATAAAGTATATTCATGAAAAGCACAGTGGGCCAGCCACCTGCTTGTCTTAATCTCTTGGCTCAGAGTTTTTCCTGACTTTTGTTTGATATCAGAT
>JAUEKY010021114.1:0-18368 GCA_031833965.1 Scyllaea pelagica
CAATAAAAAAAAAACGAGAAAAAGAACAATCAACTTAATGATATCATAATCTGTGAACAAAGTATAATAATAATAAATTAGATGATAATGATAAAAACAACGAACTCGATACAACAACAACCAACAACAACAACAAAAAGAAAGAGTGGGCACAGTAAGCTAGCTACCCACTTGCCATCTGCTTGTCTTAACCTCTTAGCTCAGAGTTTTTTCTGACTTTTATTTGATATCAAATTGGTTTTGAACTTTTTTTTACACATTCTGGTGTCAAACATTATGTTGAGTCCTTACACTGCCATTGGGCGGTACAAAGGGGAGCAAAACAAAAAGAAATAGATAAAAAAAGAAAATAAGCCCCGTTTCTCCCAGAGTCCCATGTCAATCATCATCATTTTCCAGAACCCTTTTACCATTATTGTGTGGGACCGACTCTTATTGGGGCGGAATTACTCTGGACCATGCCATTAAACCAAACAGGTGATCAGCCCACTGTGACCGTTTGGTGGTAGCGGTAGAATTTTAATTTTGGCCGGACAGGGGCCTTGCGGCCTACTCTTTGCGATTTCCAACTGTCAAGGGTTCTTGTACCTGCGCAAAGTGCACACGGGACTTCCGGGTTAATCGTCCATCTCCGATAGGACTAGGCTCTAGATCCCACCTACCGATGTTGTAGGGATCAGGGGAGTGGTATACTTGGTTTTTTTTCTTTGGTTTTTTTTTATAAAAATAATAATGTTTGTCCCAAAGTGGACTCGAACCATAGAGTATACACACTATAGAGCGAGCATCCGGCTGAAAAGCGACAGAAGTACCACTTTATTGCTATCCATTTACCTTGGCCAGGATTCTCCATCAAATTCAAAACACGAACCCGACTCACAACTTATTCCAAACCAGACGTAACGACAAGAGCGAAGGGAAACAAGAAAGTAAATCATCACTAACTGCCTTTGCCATCAGTCAAAAGACTCTGGATATTGCCTCTCTCACTCCCACCTCTCTCTCTCTCTCTCTCTCTCTTTCTCTCTCTCCCTCTCTTTCACTCTCTCTCTCTTTCTCTCTCTCACTCCAACCTCTCTCTCGCTCTCTCTCTCTCTCTCTCTCTCTCTCTCTCTTTCTCTCTCTCTCTTTCTCTCTCCCTCTCTTTCACTCTCTCTTTCTCTCTCTCTCTTTCTCTCCCCCTCTCTTTCTCTCTCTCCTTCTCACTCTCCCTCCCTCTCTCTGTCTCCCTCTCTCTGTCTCTCTCTCTCTCTTTCTCTCTCTCTCTTTCTCTCTCTCCTTCTCTCTCTCCCTCCCTCTCTCTGTCTCCCTCTCTCTGTTTCTTTCTCTCTCGCCCTCTCTCTCTTCCTCTCTCTTCCTCTCTCCCCCCCTCTTCCACCCTCTCTCTCTCTCTCTCTCTCTCTCTCTCTCTCTGTCTCTCTCTCTCTCTCTACTCTCATCATGTTCATCAGTCAACAGGCCCTGGTTGTTGCCAGCCATCTCCACACAAGTCGTCACACATTTCATCTACCGCTGTCTGTCTAGTCTCCGTGTATTTCCAACAAGGCTGTGAATTATGTGTCATAAAACTGGTGATTTGTTCTGCTTTGTTGCTTTTTCTTTTTTTTTATTTATTTCTCTCTCTCTCTCTCTCTCTCTCTCTCTCTCTCTCTCTCTCTCTCTCTCTCTCTGTCTGTCTCGCTCTCTCTGTCTGTCTCTCTTTCTCTCTCTCTCTCTCTCTCTCTCTCTCTCTCTCTCTCTCTCTCTCTCTCTCTCTCCTCTCTCTATGCCCCTGTTCTGTCCGTCTCCCGCTCATAAGTGGTCTAAATTAGATTATATCTTGATAATCAATTAGCCCTTCCCTCTCTCATTTGATTTTGGTTGATGATAAGTTCGCAAATGTTTAGGGAAAATTGCGTCGTTCATTTTATCTTTTTTTACTTTGTATCGCATTCGCCTTTGTTTGATGAGGACATAGTGATGATCAGACTGGTTTCATGTTGTTCTTGCGTGCTGAACACAACTTATAGAGTTCCGATGGGAAAAAAGGTCTTTGGATTTGAGGGTACCTTAAAGGAATGTCACTTTAATTGAATTTCCCTCTTCTTCTAAATGACAGGTATCACCATGAATTGCAATGGGCTCATCATCACTTTTTAAACAATATCACAGTAACCTACTGATGAAATGTAGGCTTTGTAAACAACATCACGGTAACATCTACTGATGAAATGTAGGCTTCAAGATTTATTTTTTAGATTTATCTATTTTTATTTCCTTTCAACGTTTCTTTCTATGTCAGATGAAAAGCATAAGATGCCAAGTCAAATGCCGATGACATCTGAAGATTTTGAAATGTGTAAGCATGCCTATGAGGAGGAAAATAAAGATAGTTTCTTTGATGGACCAAACGTGCCACCTTTAACAATTGCTAAACACATGGAAATGATGCAAGGAGGCAATGCTGGTAAGTTCGAACCCTTCCTCCTTCATGCACCATAAATGTTTATGTTTAGTCTTTGTATGTCTTTATAATGTGATCATGTTCTTCCTCCTTCTTTTCTCTCTTTTATTTTCTACTTCGTGGTGATTTATGTCTTTGCATTTGTGTCTTTTGGACAATGCACTTATTATGCTTTTAAAAAAAAGCGACATGAGTTTAACTCCTGTTTTCAACACTGTATAGGCCATATCACTGGCAGAGCTGTCTTGACATGTTAACGTGCTACCACACAGAGAAAGATGGAGAACTTGCACTGATATCTCACCCAGTCACATAACAATGACACCAGGCCAACCAGTCTTAGTGCTGTTCCCATAATGCAGAGCGCCAAGTTTTACAACTTAGGTATGTTGCAGCATGGATGAAACCCGCCGCCTACTGGTTACAAGGTGGACGCTTAACCTAGTGCGCCAATAATGCTGATATATTTTATTTTTTTATTTGAGTAAATTTGCTGGGGCTTTGGGGATGTGCCTATTTTGTATTTGTCTGTGGTTCCTACCTAGTTTGGGGAAGGGGGGGGGGGCGGGGGGTTGGGGTTTTATTTTTAAAATGTTATATTTTTTGTTATTGCAATTTTTGTGTGCAGAAGTGATTTCTCTATTTCAATTGTGAATTAATTTGTTATTACAATATTGTCCCCTTACTTACCCCCAGAAAATCTCTTATCTGATGAGGACATGTTTTATTCAGCCTACCCATCAGTTCACAAAAGTACTCTGTCGTTTGATGCTAGTGACTGCGGGTCTGTCAGCACCATTACAGCCCACTCCACGTTTAGCTCACCACAAGGTTTGTCTTTGTTTAGATCTATTTAAAATGGACAAGGTTTGACTTTGTCTTTGTTTAGATCTATTTAAAATGGATGTGATAGCAAACTCGAAAACATTCAGAGGCAATGTATTTTGTTCATGCCAATATACTCCACAAATTGCATTATCAGTGTCAGAGAGCCTTGCTTTTTTTTTTCTCTCATTGAATTTCCTCTCACTCATGAGCTTTATAATTTGGTTGGGGCTGTTATGATGGTGGTAAAAATCACGTTTGCAAAGATGGTATTTTCTGTACCGAAAATATAACCCATGTGCGCTAGATCTTTACTTGATTTGATAGATAATAGTTGTTATTAGTTATTAGTTTTTAAAATATATATGGTATGACAATATAGGATATGCTCCAGAAAACAAAATGTATGTGGTAAAAAGGATATTTTTGATGACAGCAGAAGAAAAGAAAACCAATATGTGCAAATATTTAAAAATTCAATAGATTAATGGTTGGATAGACATTATTTCTTAAAATGTATTCATTGAATGTGAAATGAAAGAAAATGAAATATCATATGTTCTGGAAAAGATCAGGAAGTACTTTTAAAAGTAGAGCTATACCCAGTAATGCATTCTGTTTGAATTTTGTACCCACAATTTCAATGAAATATGAAAAAGATATTGGGGTAGGGTGATCAATTTTCTCCATGCTTAATTTGAATTTTAATCCTAGAAGGTTTTTTTTTCATTTGCTTTGTTATGGGAATAGGGTCTTGGTTTTGTTTGTTTGGCTTTTTCTTTTTCTCTTTTTTTGTGTTGGTGGTGGTGATGTGTGTATGGGTTGGGGGGGGGGGGGTTGTCAATTGTAGCCTTCTCAATCTATTCAAGATTGTTCAGTATAAAACAATAGGGTTTTTAGTCAGTTGTATCATGAGTATGCATCACTAAATTTTTTAAATTCATTTGGCAGCTGTGTCAATGGTCACTTTAATTTCCTTTATTCCAGGAAATGCACTGTCTCATGCCAAGAAAATGAAAGGTCAGTAAACAGTTGGATACAAAGAGTATTCTGAATAATACACGGGGGTGGGGGGGGGGGGGAGGATAGTAGTTGGAATAATGAAGCATATAACTTATACCTATATTGCCCCCAAGCTTTTAGTGGGAAAAAATGGAGGACAGAGAAATAATTTTTCGTACTATTTGCACATCTTTATTCAGTGAAACCTCATTGTACCGCCATTCCCGCATACTGCCTGCTTTTTGCTGAGGTAAGGTTTGGCTACTATAATGTAAAATAACGTCAGGGACAGCTCTTATTGTACCACCATTCTCTTCTTCATAACGCCAGATTGCTAGCAGTCCCATTGTTGGTGGTATAACAAGGTTTCAGTGTTTATTTGTTTTTGGAAGTTTTCCAACCTTCCTTCGCCATGCATTAAAATCTACTGCACGTAGGAAGCTTGAGTTCTTAATGAGTTTGTTATTTGTCAGAGGAACGTCTAAACGTGGCTGTTTCGAATGAATTAGAATTATTAAAAACTAAAGAATAAAATCTATTTTTTCCAGTAAACAGTTTTAGCTATACTATTTCATATTTTCAGGACGAGTAACAAACATTTGAAGGGAATAGAGCATAAAGGAGTATTTGTTTGTGTAAAAACACTGGAGTTCTTTTTTAAATGAGAGAGAGAGGAAGAGGGAGAGATAGAAAAGGGGGAGGGGGGTTAGCTAATTTGCTATTTGGACAACTTCAGATCAGGGGTTGATTGTCATTTATCATCAAACGAAGGTGAAGAAAATAAAACAATTGGAAAAAAACTAACAAATAACAATATCCTTTTTATATTGTTTGGTGATACTTAAACAGTACAAGATGAGACAAAATTTCTTTCTTTCCTGCATGTCTGCGGGTAACAGTTTGTATTAAGTAAATGAAAGAGTTGGTTTTCAAATATTATGTCTTTCTTGAATCAAATTTGGTCTTCATTTCAGAAATCTACCTTAAGTCTTGGGAATCATGCTTATGTTGTTATCATTTTGGGTGTCAAACATTGAAATCAAGCTCTTGAACTATTTGGGGTAAATATTACAAAATTCAAAAGGCTTTATGTGTATTTGCCAAATTCTTTGTGTCAATAAAGAATTCATTTCTTTTTTTTTCCTTTTTAACAGAATCTAATAGTCGTCACCTGAGTGACAACACAGTCGATACACATAATATCAACGTGACTGTTCCTTTCTTCACCGTCACGTTGCTTCTAGAGGATCCAGAGCAGCCGGCAGTGGTCTCCAGTGCTCCAAGGTTTTCATCTAGCCCTTATTGTGGGATGTCAGCAACAAAACGAATGCCAGGACATAGCAGTGGCAGCCATATGTCTTTCAATGCCTCCAGTGACCAACAACAGGCTCTCTCAGATCACAACAGTGGTGAAGATCACACAAAGTCTTTCAAAGTAGCTAATTCTGATGATAAAAGTGGTGGAGAGGATGGGGATGAAGAATTTTTCAACTGTAATATCGATCATCAGAAAGAGTATACATCCTCCAGGGCAGAGTCAATTAATATTGCTCAAGATTCAAGTCCTCCGTCACAAGACAAACCTGATCTAGACAAGTCAGGAGATCATAGAAACATTTTGCAGGAAGTGGCTAGTGCTTTTTTTGAACAGGTTGCCTCCTTGGAATTCCGTATTCCTCTACATGAGTTGAGGGATAAATTTGCCCAGATTGTGCCTTATGACCATATCGGGTAAGTTTTGTATGCATATGTAAATATGGATTAACATAGTAAATAATGCTGCATTGCTGGAGATAAAGCCTGTTTAGAAAAGAGAAGATGCTGAAAACATCTGCCTTGAGAAAAGAATTTACTTTAAATTCACTAAGAACTCTCTCTCTCTCTCTCTCTCTCTCTCTCTCTCTCTCTCTCTCTCAATTATATTTCTTTTTTTATTTCATTCTGAAATTCACAAGGTTTTATGTTTATACCTTTACATATAAATTTCTTCTAAAAGAATATTTTTCACAAACAATGAGAATAATTCAAAATTGCACTGCTTTGCACTTTCTGCTTGGCTTGACCAACTGCTCGAGTTGGGTAATGCTGATCAAGGATTCCCAGCTGTTATCATTCTTGAGCAATGCGTTAATGATGGGGCGAAGGTAAAGCTCAGCTTTCAGTCTGATCACGTGCTCAGAAAACTTGACCCCCACATCACTGAGCTTCACTGCTCCCGGCTTTCTACTTGTCTGGGGAACTGCTTGAGCAGCTTGATCAAGCTTGGTGATCAGATCAGTGATCATGATCACACAAACACTCCTGATTGCACAGCCCTAGTTTGAAGCCAAAGTTACCGTACTTAAACTTAAAGGCAAGCAGTTTATGCTGGAAAAATTTGGTAAGAGCCACCCTGTGTGCTTGAATCTGAAGCGTGCTTAGTGGCGCTATGCTCATAGCCAGCGTGTACAATACTGTGACTGGGTGAGATTGAGATGTTTGAATGAGACCTCCATTTGCTGTTGTGTGGCAGGATTGGAACTTAACCAGAGAGCCCATCCTTTTATGATTATTACAAAAAGTTCAATATGGCTTTTAATGTGTGAGAAAAAAATTATATGAAAATGAGATTTTCAACGAGTTTTGAAAATATTGGCACATGAAAAATTCTAGAATATAGGAAAAACGTTTGAAATTAAGAATACCGTAATGGCATGATAAACTTTGTTTCATTGTTCTTGATGGTTATGTTGTTTTTTTTTTCTTTTTGACCAGACTCCTTGCAAAACCTTTGCAAGTGAATATCTTGCAAGAGAAGAAAGTATCTGAGAGCAGCTTGAAGGCAAAAGTAACATTCGGCAAGCTTGAGGTCGTCGAGTGCTTGTTTGGTTGTCTTCCACCAAAATCAGACTTCAGCAAAACATCTCTTCCCAAACTGCCCCAGTATTCTGTGGTAAGTATTTAAATTTTTAAAGACTCAATTGCATAGTCTGTGCGCTAGAACATTTGAAAGGTAAAAAACCTAGAATGGAACCAGAATATGAGTGTAATATCTGCCTGCTCTTTCTCTTATTCCTCCTCTTAAATTTTCTTTGATCCTATGTCAAAATTTAATTCAAGCCAATACAAGACAACACACCGCTGTCCTCTTGAAATTAAATGTTGAGAGCAATTGAATCTTGCACCTCAATCACACTCTGCATGGCTGGGGTTGTCTGTCAGTATTGAGGAACCGACACAGTGGCCATTCATGAGTAGCCTACTGGGTTGCTACATTTTGGCTAACCTGCCTATCCTTACTCTAACTCTTAAGTCTTTCTTAAAATATCAAAATGTGTTGTGGAGTCTATTTGATGTTCCCCGTGTGGTGTCCGGGGTTACAGAATAGCACCACCGTGATGCCAGCTTGTGGTAAGAGGCGACTGCAGGGCAATCTTTCTTTCTTTCTCTCTTTCCTTCCCCTTTCTATCTTTTCCTGTCTTCTCTCTTTCTTGCTCAGACCCGAGGAAGCTGCGTTAGTTGCTTTTCTGACTGTTTGCGGGCGCTGACATGGCATAAATTGTGCCGATAGCTCTGACATGGCCAATAGCGCCGTAAAACCCTCAAGAAACAAGCAAACAAACTATAGGATGTACAGTAGTACGCAAATATAGTGGCACAACCCGTACAGTGGTTCCTCGTTCACATCCTCCATTTTTCTTCTATGTCTACGTAAACTCTAATTCACGAGCTTGTATGCAGCGGGGCTACACACAGCCCAAACTTGGATAGGGCAGGTTTTTTTTCATCATTGAGTCTATGAAGAGTGCGTATTGTAATCTTGATATGATTGTGTAATAATTAATTACTTGACACCAGCAAAACACCACACTTTTCATTCTGTCTCTACCCTCTCTTCATTTGTTTACCCAGGAAATAAGCGCAGTGCATATTGGTCTTGATAGGTAGTGTGTGTATTGTGCGAGGTGTCTTTGTTTATGAAGTGGGTGGTCAGCCAGCCTAGTCAGTGGGCGTGTGTGTGTGCGTCTTATAAGAAGCTTCGGTGATGCAAAGTGATCTGATTGGCTTTCAACGCAGGAGGAGGGGGATGTGTTGTAAATGTGATGATAGTTGCCTAGCTTGTGAGTTATCTGATTGACGATGTAATACTGTAATTGTCTAAATTTTTCCATAATTCTCCTTTGCATTCTTTTTTATATGGTTGGATCATACTTCTGGGGAAAAAAATCCCGCCATAGACATGTACTACTGTATGAAACTAAACTTTTCCCCACATCTACATGATGATCAGTTAAAAAAGAATTCATAAGAGAAAAATAGGTGCATTAGTGTTTGGTTAACTTAGTATTTTCCTTGGTGAAGGAGTTCTTTATAATTGTAATCTAGCTGTAAGAATCAGGTTGCGTAACTCGCCTATCCCTACTTAATATCACATAAAATTTTCTAACACCGCTAACACCCCTTACGCACTGTGTCAATGAGCATACCAGCTCACTGTCTCAATATTTAAAAATTGTTAACAATGGCAATGCTCAGTCTCACAAGAAGGTTAGATTCAAGAAGTGACCAGTCACTCAGTGTCTGAATTTGCTTACTTATAATATATTGTTTATTGGATCATAAAATTCATAAAATCTCTATAAAAAATAGCTTGCAATTGATATCATACAAATTAATCATACACAATCAAGCTTTATACTCTGGGTACTGGAGAACAGAGAAATGAGATAAAATAAACATAAAGTTTGCTCTCATGTGGTTATACATAGCATGAAAAGGGTTCTAGTCTATGGAAATTGCTTTTAAGAATGAAATTGGGTGAATAGTGCTGAATAGCGCACATTTTTGCTGAGAGTTTGTGCTGGTATTGTAAAAATTGATTTGTATAGCTCTATAGAGAAAAGGAGCTTCTGAAGATTTCAGGCTACTTTGTGCACACTCTTATGTATCTCATTAAAAAAAGGAATTTACTGTATTGTGCCATGTTCTTGTTGTGGAAGAATATTTTACTGGGAAAATAAAAGACTTTTTAATGATGTAGAAGGAAAAGAGCAAGGATAAAAAATGTCAACAAAATTGGAACAGCTTGTGCTTTCTGAAGTTAGCAGTACCAAATTTAAAGACAAAAGAATGATCAGCGAATTCTACTTAAAAAGAAAAAAAAATTTGAAGTATGAGTACACCTTATGGACCACATGAGTAGCAATTTGGTGGGTAGCACATTTGTTTGCTTTATCTTTTGAATGACAAATATGATATTCAAAGAACCAATTACAAATGTGAAAAAAAAAAAAAAATGATAATATCAATGAAACTGTCCGTATAAAAAGGAGGAAAATGTGTATCTTATCTCTACTTAGTGAGAGTGAAAATGACAATTCGCATTGAAAGCGAACTGAGCATCATGACTTTAAGGTACTTAGGATTTTAAAATGAAAAAAAATTCTCTTTGATGGAAAAACATTGTTCAATCATGGTTGGAGGCAGTGATGTGTCACAACCAAGTTGAGAATGGAATGTAAGTTTAGTACTACAGTACTGGTAAATAGTTAAGAGGAAAAACAATGGATATCACATTATGAGAGATTATATTTTACATACTAAAATATACCACAAGGCGTCGTAGTGTATATTACAAGTTGGAATGTTTAGAAGTATGCATTATGGACAATGTTGATATCATGTATCAAGCATGTGTCAACAAGACAATATATTTAACAATCAACATCATGTCACTTTTTAATAAAGACACAAAAAAGTAAAAATTGAAACAAGATATGTACACATCAATTTTACCATTGGTATATGTATATATCTATATATAGTATATCATGTTTGTATCCTAAATCAATGAGAAGAAGCTCAACTGGAATGTTCAATTTTTTAAATGAGAGATAACAGTACCATGATCTACAATTATCAATTGTGATGACAATAGGCAACATATTCTGAAAGTCAGCTCTGATTTTTTTAAACTGATACCTGCCATGAACATTTTTTTAAAGAATTGATTCCAATGAAGGACAGATTTGAGTTCTATTGATGTTGGACTTAAGGTTGACACATTTGACATGGATGCTTTGACAAATCCAGTCCTTCCCAACTCTCATTTGTTCAATGTTTTGATTCTTATCAATAGAAGGGTTGAGTCCAATTTACAGAGTACTTATCCCAGAAACACTACGTCTTAAAACATTCAATTTAAGCATGGCCGTTTTCAAATTTAGCAATTGTTTTAGTGTCAGTCCTATCAGGAGCTGTGGCTCTATCCAGCATCAAAATGCATTCTCACAGCATTAAGTTCTTTTTTTTTATGTCCCTGCAATGACTTTATTTTCAATTTCTTGGAGTCACATCATTATTAAATTTTGAATTTGAATAACACAAATTCAATCATTTGTTTTCTTGAATTGGATACTGTTTTGTTAACACATCTTTTTTTTACATAATAATATATTATTAGCTCATGTCTTGATTTGATTAGACAAAGTTTCAGATTTAATTATTTGGCTGAAATAAATTATTGTAATAAAAGATATGTTTTGCATAAGATTATATTTAAAAAACATTAAAAAACAACATGGAACCAGGAATGTCAGTATAATCGATATTTGCGTTTTTTAAAATAAAACAAAACAATGACTTTCACCTAGCATTTAATCTTCACTGAGATTTTATAATAAGGAAAATGATCGAAGGCCATGAATATCAGGACTTTCTAAGGACTTGAGTGAAAAAATAGATGGAACTATTCGTAGATAATATAAATAACAAATTAGTGCTCAAGGGAGAAAGTAAGGTGAGGATATGATTAGATAACAAATGATGAATAGGAGTAGGTCTTGTCAAATACGTTTAGAGAGAGATAGATAGCGATGATTTATGATTTACAAGAACCCCTCTCCCCTCCCATCCCCAGAATTATCAGCTCTCCAGAAATCACAAACCTTAAACTATGACAATGGTCAGTTTAAATCTCAATCATTATCACCCTGGATTTTCTACTAATCTTGATGCACTCAGTTTGTCTCCATATCCAGTAACTCTCTCCAAAAGTATTATTTGTCATGCTATACATTGAATGAAGGATGGTAATTTATTTTTTTGTAGCAGGCACCGGCAGAAATGGAGCTGATCCACTCAGCCTGAGCCTCTACCATTTAGGACAGGACAAAATAAGTCCTGACAAAACACATAGTTAAAAAAAATGTTGGCATGTATACATCAGGTGACCAAGAATAATGCAAATTAATGAAACTATATGATGTATGAGTGTTTGGCATGGAGCTTAAAGATGGGAAGAGAAAGAAAAAACAAGGTGGAAAAGAAAGAAAAAACAAGATTGGAAAAGAAAGAAAAAACAAGATGGGAAAGGAAAATAAAAACCCAACAAATTTCGGCTGATCAAGCATTCTCTTATATCTTCACTTATCATTGCATTATATTAATAATTTCTCTTCAGCCAAGAATACCCGTAAGTTTTCAATTTAACCCTTTTAATGTCTGCTAATCATGTTGTATGGGCACTATTAAGATGATAGACCAAAGATAATGATTTACATATTTTCTACAATTTAAAAGCTTGGATTCTCATGGAAGTTAAAGATAGGACTCTAGATAGAGATCAGTGGTGAAAGTTTCTTCATAACAAGTAACCTATGACTAGGTTTTGAAATAAAGATAGAAAGAAAGAAAAGATTCTCATTTCATGGGCACAGGGAAGTCTTTTAAATATATTATATCTCTGATGGATGGAAATCTATATAAAATTTACCCAATTACGTGTACTGGATGGCCCAAGCAGAATATGAGTAAAGGACAAAAAAAACAAAAAAACAAAAAACCCCAATAAATTAGTGAATATGAGAAAATTAAGTAGGTAGTTAAACAGTGTATGCACAGCCCTTTAACTTAAATAGGTAAAAACCAATCATACTAATCAATTTTCAAATCCCACTTCACGAGCTTGGCAGCTTCCAACTTTCACAACAACAGAATTTTTTTTGAAATTCACAATTATACAGTTTATACATTTCTCACATTCATCATCGTTACTCACCAACAAATTTCACTCAAAAATTGCTGAATTATTTTTGTATAGGGCTTAAATTGACATACATGCACATTATATTACAACATGAATATCAAATAACTCCTGTTTATATTGTCATATATATTAACTATTCTTTTTCTGTACAAATCAAAATTGTTGGGTAGTAGAGGCACATCTTACATGAAGGTAGTAACAAGAAATCCCAAGTGTTGCATAGTCTTCATATTTATGGGGTGATTCTTGCAACTTCAGCTGTGTATGTCTTTTGAGGTAGACTTAACCTCTGAATTGACCTTGAATATCTCATTTTCACATGATCAGGAACCCAGAGAGCAGCAGACTTAAACTATTGTCTCAGGCACTGCTTCATTTTGTAGTGATGTGAGCGATTCACTGCATTCTCACTGTTAATAGGGTTGCCTCTCTGGTCTCTATTTTTTGAAGAGGTATGAAATAAATCACCTTCCATGAAAAAAAAGGGAATTCTGTCGGCAAGGTTTTATTATTTTTTTTGGTTACTTTGACAATTTCATACAAAACAATTGTAATTCTGTTGTGTTTTTTTTAATTGATATTCTATACCAGCACAATATCTGAATTGGAATTTGAAGTAGGGTTTCCAGGGAGAGCTACTGATACTTATCAGACTAAGTAGTATGGAAACAGAAATGACTACTGAAATCAGATGGAAGGCATTGGTTGATTTAGATCCTCAAGAATTCATACTCCAGGAACAGTATTTCAAAAAAGCACCACATTTAAAGATTAAAGATGAAATTACTTCTCCAATATAAAAAAGGGCTTTTTTCACAATTCCACTTCAATCTGATCATACTTATCCTTGCTGAAGCCTTGGTTGTAATAACCTCCTGGGTATGAAGGTGGTCGGCTGTCTTGGCCTGGGGTTGGCGGTAAAGCACCACGATCATTCTCATAGACAGAGTCTCCATTCATCTTTGTAAAGTTATTCATAGGCTCGTATCCGTCTTCCTGAAACATCATGTTGGCCCGGCCTACCCGAGCCCCAGGACTAGTCTGGCCATCGCTGATAGCAACCACCTGCATCCCTTTATGTTCGGGGCTCATTCCTTTCTTTGGTGGTTTCTTGAAGCTTCTGGAGTCCTCGGTCATTGACGGAAGTTCAGCTTTTGCAAAGTTTCTTGGTTGTGTTATTGGCACATTGTTGTCTGGAACTTTCTTTGGCTTTTTCCTGAAGAGCATAAGAATGATTATGGCAGCCATCACTCCAACAAATGCCACTCCAGCCACAACACAGCCAACAATGATTCCCGTATTTGCTGAATCAGAATCATCATCCAAGTTGGATTTGTTTGGATCATCACTACTCTTGGTTTTCCCTGAAGCACAAGAGGTAGTTTGTTTGAGATTGTTGCTAAAATAAACTGTAACACAGGCTTCAACTCTGGTATCTTCAGGTAGGTTTGTGGCCTGAATCCTCCTCTCTGTTTTGGTTATTTCATCTTTTGTGAATAAACGACTATCATCTGCAGTAGAAGTGACATGAAAAGTAAACATATCCACATAGGTAGCATCACTTATTGTCCAGGTTGCATTGATGGAATCGGTACCCTCTCCCAGAATAGTTATATCAATCTCTGGCTGTGGTGGAAGTGTGACTGGGCCTGAAGTACCTGGGGTGGATGTGGTGTAGTAGGAATCAATGCAAGGCTGTTCAACGGTAGGACCAGAGCAAACAGTTGCTGGATCCTTTGAAGCAAGTGGTTGGTTGTCACCGATGCATACTGAAGTTGGGTCAAGCTCAATGAATCCACTTTGAACATCTTCCAAAAATGTCTTTATCCCGCAATCACATTTGATTGGGTTATTGAACAGCTTAAGAGCTATTTTAGCAGACTGAAATCCATGAAACAAACATGAAGGGATGGTTTGGATATTATTACTTACTAAATCTAGTGTGTCCAGTTGTCGAAGTCCAAGAAAAGACTTTTGATTCACTTTTGATAGACTGTTGAAGCCTAAATGCAGTTTTTCCAATGCTGTCACATTTTGAAATATCAAATCAGGAATATGCTTTAATTCTACAGATTGGAGATTAAGTTGTTGGAGAGATGTCAGCTGCTTGATAACCGACCACAAACTTGTTACATCTACTTTCTGTCCTGAGAGGTCAATGTTCTGTAAGGTGGTGGCAGAGTAGATGAGGCTAGAAGGCAATTGAACTGCTGCACTGCTAGCACCTAACTGATTGCTGAAATGAAGCTGTTGCAGTTGAGAAACTCCAAAAAAAGAATTACTTCCTGTGTTTCGAAGATAATTTTTTGTCAAATCCAAACTTTGAAGATACTGTGCATATCCACTGAAAGCATTGTCTTGAAGCTGGCTAATTTCATTGTCATTCAGAAGAAGTCTGAGGGGTTGTGTTGTTCCCAAATTTTGTATCTTTGGAATTTGCATAAAGGTGTTTTTGGAAAGGTCGAGATGCTTCAAAGACTTCAGGTTTTGCAGGCCTGCAAGTTTATTTTGGTCGTCATTATTCAGAAGGTTTCCATGGAGATTTATACTTTCCAAACTGTCATCCACTCCAAGAAAGCAATTTTCCTCCAAATCGTTTATTTTATTATTACTGAGATCAAGAGTTTTTAGGCTGTCTAGCCGTGAAAAAGCTGAATGTGACACTGTTTTTATAGCTGTAGAGGAAATTTGCAATGTCTCTAAATGACTGAAAGGATCCTGCCGTAATGCCTCGAGTGGAAGATATTCCAGCTCTAAATTCAGCAATGCCAGACTTAACAGTGCCCGAGGGCCTATGAATGAGGAGCCTTCTATATGGGATGTTGTCCATCTATCTAAAGTAAGACTTTCAAGGTTAGTAAATGGCAGAAAAATCTGATTCTCCATTGAGGGAACATTGTAATTCCTCATGGTAAGACTTTGAAGGTTGTGCAGACTTTTGAGAGCATCTGTTGGTGGGCCAACTTGAGAATTTCCTTCAATTTCTAATGTCTTAAGGGATTCCTTCATGCTAAGAAATGTGCCACTCTCAATAGAGACAAGTTGGTTCCCACTGAGATCAAGATACTCAATTTTCAAACCCTGGAATGAGCTGTTCTGTAATTGGGTGATGCTATTGTTCCTTAGAACTAACTTGTAAATTTCCTGATCATAACTACCGTTCATTGTTGGCACTTCTGTTAATTGTTGACTGCTGCAATCAACTATTGCATGAACAGCACCCTTTTCCTCAGTTGCTGCCCTACAGAGGCAGTTTGAGAACACTGTTTTGAGGTAATAGCACTTGATGTTCTCATCCGGCTGGACAACTCGGATGTGAACAGCTAGGCAGAAAGCCGTCATCAATCCCACCCAGTGAAATGGCATTTTCTGAAAAATAAACAAAAAATGGTAATTAATCTAAGGGGAAAGATCTCTTGTGCACATAGATATGACTTGAATGTAAGTATCAGTTCAGAAATGATTTGTGGTGTGTTCATCTAATCCCAAATTTATGATTTGAAATAGAAAAAAGGCTTTTAAATTGATGCATTCAACCTCTGTCTTTCTGCCTTGTATAATGAATGGGAGTGCCCAGTGGTCATGGCTCTGGCACTCAAACAAAAGAGCATAGTTTCGAATCCACCTAGGGTTAAACATTGGGATTTTTATCACTAAAAACCTGAGAAAAAACCCCCACATGCCACTCTCTTGATCCCTTGAACATATTGCCTACTTGGCTTAATGGCATGATTCATAAAAGTTCATCTCATGAAGAGTCGGCCCTACACTGTCATGGTAAGAGGGTTCTGGGTTATTAAATGATGACATAATGTTTTGTAAGGGATTGAAGCATAGCTAAAAAAAAGATTTTATGCATTCTCGTTGACAAAGAATCATTCATCACAAAAATCACCTGGCCTGAGAGAGGAAAATTTAATACAAAGGTCTTTTTTATCACAAAACCTGAAACCATAGCAACCTAACCCTCTTGTCATATAAGATATCTTGTAGACTATATATTGTAGTCAGTTTCTTTGATAGAGTCATAGGTAAAAGAAAAAAATAGTCTTTTAATACATAAAGCGAGCTAAAGTAGGTATGCTTAAACTACAGAATGATAAAAAAAACAAAGCAAAATGCACAAACAACCACCACTCTTCTCTTTTTGAGTTCTAATGAACTCAATGATAGGTTTTTTAATCACTTGACATAGAGCTGTTTTTGGTTATTATTAATCATTCTACAGGCATACCCATTGCCATTGTTAATTACCAATAGCTATTATATTTTTGATATATATGTAATAATAATAATAATTGTATTTTTAACCTTATTTTCATAGTTATAGAAATCAGGAGTTTCTTATTGTCCTACTACTACTACACTGCTACTACCACTACCACCGCAACTACTACTACTACTTACACCATGACCACTTAACTACTTCTATCTTCTACCACCACTACCAATACCACCACCACTACTACTACTACTACTACTACTACTACTACTACTACTACTACTTTTTCTTCTTCTTGTTTCTCAAAACTTAAGGCTTATTGATAAAGGACTGATGTCAGCTGAAATGGCCTCACATAAAAAAACCCAGAACACACACGAAAGAACAGGTGGTTGTGGGGTTTGTTTGTTTTTTCTCTCTTCAAACTCAGCAATTTCTTACTTCACATTATCATTACCCCGAATTAAGGAGAACTAAGAGGACAGGAAAGGACAGAATTATCAAGTAATTATGAGAAGATTGGTCTGTTTTGATACTTTCCAACTCAGAGAATGCGGAAGAGAAGTGAAACATAGAAATGGCGTAATGATTACCGATTTCATCTCGAATATTGGTCAGCAGCAAACGAATTCCTGTTATGAATCCTTAAGGCGATGAATGTCCGTTCTCCTTATGGCGACATTTCATGATATCTGGACGCTCGTCAACTTCAAGACGGTTTCTTGTTCCTTGATATTTTGTCCTGGGTTATTTTGACTATGTTGTAACTCGCTACCAATGAATGGAGAGGCCGAAAAATGGTATTGAACTATCTTCCTGTGTTGTGTGTTAGGTTTTTCACGACATTCTCCAACTACAGGTGATCAATAAGAGATCCACGAAAAGGAAAAAATATATCGAAAATCAATTTATTGTCACAAGAACTTCTGATGTTCCACGATCGATAGTTGTCACTGTGATTAGTGTGTTGTAAATTTGCCACCAACTCCTTGAAACCAATGAGTCATTCTTCTTATGTCACAATTCCTTCTAGCTGTGTAACAACACCTGAATGGCGAAGTAGTCGGACCTTGTTTTCACCTGGGCCTGACAGGTCACGCAGCTGACCCCGTATCAAGCACGCCATGTGATTGGTCGAGGCGTCAGCAATGTCTTATTTGATTGGTCCCCCCGCTGGCTGGAACGTCACCTGGCTGTTATGCCTTCCGTCACAGCCACGGTCGTCTTTATTGATCGTCTGCGTAGAGGGGTTGGCCTTGTACGTGGGATGTTGACGTTCCGGCGATACCAGAGACTATATCGATGTTTGCTGTCCCCCTTTATCATTTTATTTCACTACTTGATGAAGATACTAGCTTGCTAGTTTCACCCTTTTCCTATACACATAAATTTGAGCCAGATCGTTGTTTACTCCATTAGACAGTTACGGGATTGTTGAAAGCCACAATAAATTGTAGACTGACTACGTTATCGATATTAACAATCATTTTATTAAGCTATTGATGATATTATCACCATCGATAAGCCATGGGCCGTGTCGATTGTCGTTGGACCTGCGAGGCGACGAGCAAGCAGAGACGTGTTGGATGGCTGGGGAATTTTGTTGGCTTTCCCATTTCCCCTATTTTTTACTCTTGGCCGCTTGTCGTGCGAAGACCGTTTCGCTTTCGATTTTAAATATCATAATATAATTACCATCCACCAAGAACTAATTCTTACCCACGACCCTTTTGTGCCGCTGCACACGGTTGTTGTTGTTGTTGTTGTTCTTCTTCTTCTTCTTCTTCTTCTTCTTCTTCTTCTTCTTGTTATTATTATTATTATTATTATTATTATTATTATTATTATTA
>JAUEKY010021115.1:0-11791 GCA_031833965.1 Scyllaea pelagica
CTATAATTACTGATTATATTAAAATAATGGGGGAAATAAAAATTTCCTGCCCCGCCACAACACCACACACACACACACACACACACACACACACACACACACACACACACACACACACACACACACACACAAACACACCTCCTCACATCTCAATAAACAATGCACCTTATTTGGGAGTAACCATTGACTGACTGGAGAGAGAGTGGTGTTGACTGCTGGAGTTGAGAGTTGGGGAGTTGAGTGTTGGGAGTTGAAAGTTGAGAATTGTTTGGCTACCTGTGTTGTTTGATGTATTATTTACTCACTTAGGCCTTGTACCCCTTTTGGGGCTTAGGCCACAGACAAGGCTCCTCCATTTGTCACGGTCCAGTGGAGGCTCTCCAGCTGCTTCCATGTGTAGCCTGTTTTCCAGGTGTCTGCCTCCAGGTCACGGCGCCAGGCATTTCTTGGTCTGCCTCTTTTTCTTTTGCCCTGCGGGGTTCATGTCAGAGCCTGTCTGATGGTGTTGTTCACTATTTTGCTGAGGGTATGTCCAAGCCATCTCCAAGGACGTTGCAAGATTTCCTTCTCTATTGGCTGCTGCTGGGTGCGTCGCCATAAGTCTTCATTTTTGTCCCCGTCCTGGGACTTGCTTTGCAGTCTAGTAGTAGACTCTTTGGGCTTGTGATCATGAGATTGCGGGTTTGATTCACCCGTCGGAGATGGCACAAAGTTGAGTCCTAGGAAAAGGCTCTTTACTCGCATTTTTTCACTCCGCTCAGGTGTAAATGAGTACCTGAATAGCGTTGCCTCTGTCCGAAAAAATGTGCTAGTGCCTATAAGGCTGCTTGTCTTGTCCTATTTGTTTCATGTTTCTTTTGGTTTGGGATCCCTTGTAAAGTTTAAGCACATTTAGTGGATATTGCGCTGCAGAAATTATTTCCCTTTTATTTTTCATTTCTGATGGTGTTGGGGCAGAATATTTTTTAGAATCTTCTTTAGGCATGTGTAAATAAAGGACTGAAGTTTATTCGATGTTGCTGTCGTTGTTCTCCGTCTCTGCTCCTGCTCCATAGAGGAGGACCGATTTAACGTTTGAATTGAAGAGACGTATCTTTGTTTTTATTGTGAGCTCTTGGCTTTTCCGTATGTTATTCAGCTGGAAAAAGGATGCCCTGGCTTTTCTAATTCTAGTTCTTATATATATGAATCTGAACCCCCTTGTTTGTCCACTATGCTACCCAGATATGTGTATTTTTTTTCTTCTTCCAATTCAATGTTTTTGATTTTGATGGGCAGTGTTGATGATGTGCCGATTCTCAAAACTTTACTTTTGGTCCTGTGGATTTCTAGGCCAAGGCGGGCTGAGTTCTGTGCAATCATGCTGATTTTTTCTGGCATTTGTTTGTAGTTGTGATATGTGTTTTTCCTGATTTATAACCAATGATTAACAATTAGGCAATACAGTAAGATTGTGACATCTTTATTTACCAGGGGCAAGATTGGACATAATTACTCCATATAACATGATAACGGAAGTGGAAGTCAATTCTCCTAAATTGAGGTTACAAAAGCAACACAATATGTAAATGAACATAGATCTTAATTCACAAGAGCAAGAGAACACGAATACAGCACACTACCTGAGCTTTAGTCACTGGCAGAATCAGCAGACTGACAAGAATCTCTGGCGATTCTCAGTTCACAATTGATTAATTAACTCTACATTAGAAATCAGTAGAATTAATTCTAGAATAGGAATCGCATGCGTACCTACTCTAGAGGTGTTTCAGTGTTTGAGTAATCTGAAGGATTTAGTATATATATTTGTGGTTAAGATCATGTCTTTAAAACATATTCTTGGATCCCATAATAACATTTGATTACTGAGAAAAGCATGTCAAATTACTTTTTGCTAGGAATGTAATTTGTCAAAAATGCCTTCAAATGACAATAAAAAGAGAACCCCCTAGAGTAAGAAGTCTGCCATCAATGTTTATATAATTCTATAGCTAATCTAAAGGTTTGCTCGATTTGTTTTTCTACCAAATCTTTTAATCATGCTGCCCCTTCCGTGGCAAATCTACTTTCTTTCAGCCATAGATCTAGATGTAATAAGGTACATGAAAAGAATTTCTATTTTTATATGTCAAACCTTAAAACATGTGTATTCCGTATTCTTTTGTATACACAAAATTGATACTTTATTCTACCCAATATTGTTCATGCTACATGTTGTAATGATTATTATCATTGTCATTATTTTATAAGAGCTGATGTTGCCAGATTCAAGAATTCTTTTTTTAAGCCAAATTTGTTTAATTTCATCCTTGTTTCAAAAGAGAAGGTAAATTGACTCTATATATATTTGTGATCTGAATGTAATTGAATTTAATTCTTTTTTTTTTGTTTTTTAATGAAATCTTATGTAATTTATGTGTGACTTTTGCTGTCTTTTGACTTATTATTATTATTTTTATTATTATTGTTGTCATAGATTATTATTATTAGAATCATGGAATCTAGATTGCAAAGATAAAAGTGAATTACAGGCTGCTGAAATGAAATTCCTTAGACGATCAGTTGGTAAGACTAAAAGAGATAAACTTAGAAATACCAGAATTAGAGATCAAGTGAAAACTGAAAGCATCTCAAGTAAAATTGAAAAGAACAAACTTAGGTGGTTCGGACATATAAATAGAATGGATAATAGCAGAATTCCAAATCAAATCCTAGAATGTAAGCCACAAGGCAAATTACCTAGAGGTTGACCAAAGAAATTATGGCAGGAAACAATATCAGAAATAGTAGAAAAGAGAGGATGCAAATTCGTGGAAGCTAAAAAGAAGACTCTGGATAGAGATCAGTGGCGAAAGTTTGGTCATAACAGCTAACCTTACACCGCAAGGTATAATAAGTTCAAAGATAAAGAACAAGAAGAATTGAACTATGAGCCAATGAAATCAGTATTATCAACAAATAAAACTAACCATACAATATGTTATAGATAAGAACACGAAATTCTACATCATCAAGCTTCAATGTTCAACTTACAAGCAAAATACAACTTGAATCACATTTTTTCTTCAGGGTGGAAGAAAAGCACTTAGCTTTGGGGACCAGAAAATCAATTTACATGAATTTGGGAAGGAATTTGAACCAAAGGCAAACGTACCAACCCCAGGGTCTGCAGATCTTTGCTTCATCAGCCCTACTCCCCTAGAGGATGTACAGATCCACCTGAAGGTAAAGATTCTCACTAGAGATACAATTCTCTAAAATTGTTTCCATTTCTTGACCTTAAGGGTTGAGCATCTGCCTCGTAACCGGTTCCATTCCCACACCGTGACATAGCTAAGTCGTAAAAATTGTTTTTTAGCGGCTGCCCGCCTGGAGCTCGACATCATGGTAGCAGTGCTAAGACTGTTTGGCCGGGTGTAAGTTTAATGTGACTGGGTGAGATATTCTTGTGAGTCCTCCGTTTATCTCTCTGTGGCAGCATGTTAACATGTCCAGAGTGCTTCGCCACTGATGTGATCTAAACTGTGTAGAAGCAGGCGTTAAACCATAATGTTTTAACTTTTTTTTAAACCTTAAGGCTGTAAATTTGAGGTGCTTTTTACCCTTTTGTCATATGCAGTTGACGAATCCTGTGTAATAAACTATGTCCAAGATAATAGATATCATGTAAACGGAAGCACATCTATTGGCCTATCATCAATGTGTAATCATAAGTTGATTTTGTTATCATAAGTTTGACTTTTTAATAGCATCAGACATCAGTAAATCAATTTGAAAATCTCTAGTTTGCTGTAAATCAGACCTAAAATCAAAATTAAAGCTGCATTGTGTGATGGAAGTTTAAGTTCTAGTTAAATATGTCTTAATGAAACTGATAATCCACACTATCATATAAGTCAAGGCTCATCACAATTTGCTCAAATCGATGGAGAATAAGTAACTGATATGAATCTTGCCTAAACACATGGATGCTTTCAGATGATAAGTGTTGAGGTGTGAGTAAAGTATACAATAACATGTTTAAGTCCATCTTTTTGCAGTTCTGATTGCATCCATGATAAGTGTTGATGTGTGAGTAAAGTATAAATTAACATAGTAAAGTCCATCTCTTTGTAGTTCTGACTGCATCCAGCCGGACCAAACCATAATCAGTCAGCAGGAGCACTATCACCTGCTTCTTATCAGGTCATGCCCTAGATGAAAAATCATTGTTATTATTATCATCACCATCTCTAACGTTAGCAGTATTTCGTCATGACCATCATATTTATCATAAACATCATTATGATCATTATTATTTTTCATTTTTTGTTTTAAATGTGTATAACCTGTCTTAATGTTTTTCTTAAAACTGTCTGGCTTTAATCAAACATGTTTTATCTTTGTTACTGTGAAGACATTTGGTTATTGAATATTGGCATTTTTAAAAGATAATGAATAATCTTTCTCTTCATACACAGAAATGTGATGTTCCAATAATTGAAGGCCCTATTGAAAGAACAGGAGCTGTGGGAAGCATTCAGTCAGTTTACATTCGTGACCCAGATGAAAATTTGATTGAAGTATCTAACTACACCAACAGAGTCCATCGCTTTAAAAATTGATGATTATTTTTGCACAAATTATGGCACATTCTGAATTTGAGGTCCAAGATTGTGAAGTTTTGTCTGTGAAACTAAATGATTAAATTATCTGTTATGCCAGCATCACTTGAAATGAATTTCTCCACAAATCATTGTATTTTTGAGGTGCAATTTATTTTAGATCCACTGTAAAAATAAATGTCTTTTTGAGGAAGGGGTGGGGTTTGGCTTTTCAATTTTCACGATATTGATATTTTATCCAATATTATATTCAGTCATACCTTTTTGCTTTTTTGCTCTTCAATTACCTTAAAGATAGTAGCTTCAAACTTATTCAAGGCTTAGCTCTCCAAATATCAGCTGTTGTGGCAATTTAAAGACATAACATCTTGGAATAGTAAATAAAGATATGGATAAATATATATTTACTTTGAACAGAGGAAGGCTTTTTAACTTTTTAAAATGGAAATAAAAACAAAATAAAGGATTTGATCATAATCTCAACAATTATCAATTATTGCATTTAGTTTTTACAAATGGCAGAGGGTAACTTCATTCTATACACAGCTGCTTAAAAAGCAATGTTCATGTTGTGTAAATGCAATCTCAGGGGCTCCTTAGATTGATATTGATTGAAGACAAGTTGTGAATAGATTTTCTTTTTATCTTATAATTGTGGTACATTGAATCCTTGTTATCGTTGTACCTCTATTCCTGCTTACTGCCTCCTTTATGCTGTGGTAGGTTTAATTTCTTTATGAAGACAGGAAAATAACCCATTGTGCTGCCATCCGCCTGAACTATGCAGGGTGCATTTCTTAATTTGACGTAGAAAGTGTTGCTTTTTATACCGCCAGTATACAACTGTTATTTATGGCAATATTAAAAAACCCACTCTCACTGTTTCACAAATACACTCAGCTTCTTGGTACATACAAGTGTTGTAAGTGCAGTTATTACTGCCCTTATTATCATCCCCTCTCTCTCATTTCATCTCTTTCTACATCTCTTTCTACATCTAGGGTTGTTACCTAATCTGGTTACTGTGGCAGAAAAAAAACCTTTCATCTCTTTGTTGACTGCCAGGAAAAGCTCTCACTATACCACTATTCTGTTCATGATGCCATTTGACAGTATAACAAGGTTTCAGTGTACCTGATTTTGAAAGAGATAAGTAAAATACTCACCACCAGATATGAAACGTTTGCTTGAATTGATAATATTTTATGCAGGGTTTGTGATTAGTAGAGATAAAAGGGTGGTTGTGTAACTTCCTTTCAAGTTATGTTTTGTGATTACATTGCAAAGATGTGTGAATAATGATAATAATGATAAGAAAAGAAGTTATTTGTACAGAGTTTGGGTTATCAATTATAGATATTTTGGAGATTGGAGTGGTTATAGAAAGTTATGGGTGCTCTTAGGAAATAAATATTGAGATTAGTTTGAATGCCTATTCTCGTATGCATATTTCATGTAAAGTAGCTGAATTGAACATCTGACTGTAAGGCTCAGTAATTTTCTAGTCTGTGCCATTGTTATATTTATAATCCTACAAATTCCATTCCATTCCAAATGAACTTTTCTGGATAATTGTCAGTGAGGAAGTGCACACACAAATTATTCTTAGAGGTATGACACCTGTTTATGACAACTTTCATAACATAATCATTATATTGGCCATTTTATCAAAATTTTTCCTGCACTGGTTGAACTATAATGGCATCAAAGATCATGACACTTTCTTGGGAAGTGATGCCTTGTTTATGGTTTCCAAGACCCATGGAATATTAGCTCACAATTGGGCAAATTCAAAATTCAAATGAAAAGAAAGAATGTGTATATAATAAATAAATATATATATATATATACACATATATATTTATGTATATTTATATTATATGATTTTTTTTTAACATTATGTTGCATTGCACTGGTGTCATTGGATGAGGGCAGAGTGATATATAAGGCATGTTTCAAATTATTCATTTCAAGTTATTATTTCAATTTATATTATTTGAACACTAATAAGCAGGTAAAAAGTAGTGTTCCATTTCTTTCAAACCTGGTATAAATTAACACTGAACTTGAGCTCCACTCTAGATTTAATTTGTAAACTTTGAAAATGTGAAGCGGGTTAAGCATTAGCAAAAAAATTTTCCCAAAATTAAAAGGCTTATTACTTATAGTTTTCTCCATTTGAATTGTAAAAGTTTTGTAAAAACTTAGTTAGATCGAGAAAACAATATTGAGCCATCAAATACCATTTTGGTAATAAAGTCTATCAGTTGGTACAACAAAAAGCCAATTTTCAAAGAATTTTTGATAAATACTCTTTACCTTTTTGATTCAATACTGTAAAATGATTTGACATAACAGCAATTTCAGTACACCAAGTAAGTGCTATATTGGTGCTAACAACCATGCAATTCCACAATGCTCTCTGCTCTCCCTGTTCCTCTGATATTTACGCCAATGTATCACAGCAGTCTTCTGGTGGGGTGGCCTTGTGTTAGTGGCCTACAGGGCTTCTATAAGTGAATGAGAGGGATATTTTGGTCAATTAGAGAAAATTTGGGCAGATGATATGATACTTCCATTTGAAATCAAGAAGTCATCCTCCATGGGTTTTACCTTTGGAGCTATTCTGGATGCTTTCTTTGAGTAAAACATTCAATTGCCTACATTGGGCTTGTTTTAAAATGACGTTGGTCAATCACTAGTAGGACTTTATAGATGCATTCCTATGACATGAGCTTTGTGGAATTTGTTGACACCTGATTGCTGGGGAGGAACAGGAATTATTGTGGCATCTTCATCTTCCTTTTGTTTTAATGGTCTCCTTTTCTAAAATATGTCTGTAGTCTAAGAATTTTGTAAGGGAATTCATTTTCATATCTCAAGGAAACTATTGCTAGTTCCGTGTTTCTGAAGAGTACTGATATTGGGGGCAGATGTTTTTAAAGCCTGTGATTAATTCAGATTATAACACATTTAGAGGAGCCATTACTGCCCAAAAGTGCCCAGCAAGAGTGTTTATTGAAGAGCAAGAAAGGAAAAGCTTTACAACCTTTGGGCTCCTTTACACCTGTTTTATACATGGTTTGTGAAGCATGCATCAGACAATAAATGCCGTTATAGTTCATACCATCCAAATAGAATTCTAGTCTATTACAAAATAGTTTCAAGCTGGGTTAAGTAAGTCCTTTCCAATTCCACTCAGCCACTGGCTGAATCATTGTGGCCTCTGTTTCTGATGCCACCAAGAGGAAAATAGAATTGAAGAACACTCAAATTGTTTGGGTGGTCATCATAGTGTTGTAGTCTTGAGGTGTTTTATAATTGCCATTTTCCTTATGTCCAATGCCACCCTCTTGCTTTATATAGACAACAAAATATTACCAGAGTTGCTTTGCGCTTGTTTGTGAATCCCTGTGATAATAGCTGACCACCATAATGCTTGTGAAGATGGTTGAATTCTATCTGTTTTGTTATTTTAGAAGTGGTTTCATGTGCATTTTTGGATCTGTATTTTTATGACGTTGAAAACTTAATGGAATATTTATATTTTTAACTTTGTTTTGCTATAATATTCCACTTTTTAACACATCCAAATTATTTTTTATATCAATACTTTTTTTTGCCACAGGTTTTTTCTTTTCAGTGTTATTTGTTTTATGATATTATATAATTTTCGAATGCAAGATCTGTGATCAGTTTTGTTTTGTCAGGTCCTAACTCTCCCTGTAAAGTACATACTGAGCCAAGGGGCATTTATTTCCACCAATTCCAAATGTAACTGGAGACAGAATTAAGAAATTGGTTTTGGAAGAATTCTTATTATGGTCAGGTTATCAACCCAAGGGACCTAGTTTTTATTGGCAGATCTCAAAGAACACCACAGAGTCTCTTGCTTGTCTTCAATGTGACATTTTATTCACCATCAAAAGAAATCAAACAGTGACAAGGTGATATTGCAGAAAGAGCAACGAGATCATTTTAGCCTTTCAGGTACTTTGACAGAAGAACTTACTATAATATGTATTTTCTTGTCCTACTCATTTCATCTTATTCTTTTTCTTCTTTTTCCTTTTGTCTTTTTTATTTGATCCTTTGTTCTTCCCTGTATATGTTGCAGATTCTGACAGAGGTGTATCACTATGAGTCCAATAGGTTTTCAACTGGGCCATTCCCCCTTTTGAAATATTAATGTATAGTGTGATGAATGCTTATGGCTTTTGCAGGATGTTCTCCAATCCAAATCTATTGAATGATTTTAAACGACATGTTAACCGGTAACATTTTTGCATCTTTGAATGATTCTTATCATATTGTGCTGGCCAGCCAAGCGCTTTGTTTTTTCCCCTTAACATAAGTTCTTATTCAAAATTATTCCCAGTGTGACATTTACTAATCACAAAGAATTTCTTTTTCTTATCCCACAAAGAATTTCAAATATTTCCTTAAGGGAATACTCAAAGTCAACCCACCGGCTTCGTTGGCTCACTTGGTTGAGCATCCGTCTCGTAACCGGTAGGTGGTGGGTTTGATTCCCACACTGCGACATATCTAAGTCGTAGAAATCAATTTTTTAGCAGTTGCCCGCCTGGGGCTCTGCATTATGGGCACAGTGCCAAGACTGGTTGGCCTGGTGTCAGTATAATGTGTCTTAGTGAGATATTGGTTTGAGTCGTCTGTTTTTTCTGTGTGGGAGCAGGTTAGCATGTCTAGAGTGCTCTGCCGTCAATTTGACTTAAACTGTGTAGAACTGTGGTAGATGTGTAAACTGTGTAGAAGCAGGCGTTCAACCATAATGTTTAAACATTTTTCAAAAGTCAACCCTTTTGCCTATGTGATGGGTTATGCCCCTTTGCTTGGCATATGGTCTTTAATTCAGTTTTGATTGATCAGCACATGTGAAGAATGTCCTGCGGGATCGTAGTGCTAATAGTGTGACAGTTTGTTACTTATTTTTTTCCTTGTTATCAATCTTTTTTTCATGTCTGCACACTCAGAAAAAATCAAACAAATCGTATTTACGTCAGATGTTTTCAAGAATATTTTGTTTCTTAAAAATCAGATTTTTCATTAAGTTTTATTATTTATTTTTCACTGCTTTTGAGAGCCTTTTGCATATGTGATATTTATTTGCTTATAAAGGATATGTATTTGTAATCTTTATACTCTAGGCTTTGGAGTTAATGATGTTATTTTATTTTGTTGATTGATCTCTGTTTTGTATACATATTATTTTCCAGAGTGTATATAGTCTATGTTGAATAAATGTAAACATTCTTTTTAAGTACAAATTTTCAACCTTATTGTTATTTAAGAAATAAAGAGATGTTATGTACCATCTGTTTTTGGTTTAGAATCAGAAAGTTATGGTTTGTTTTCTTAAGACAATATATGGTGTAGCCAGCAAAATAATGTTTTTTCAAGATCCTAAACTCAGAACGAAAGTGTTATCAAATACATAACTTATCGCATGTTTTGTTTTTTTATGAATCTTTTATTTGTTACACAGTTGTCAATTTTCTTTTTAGCATTCCAATTAGTTTGAGAACTGGGACAGTTTGATCTGTCAGTACCCTGCAAATCTTACCATGAATATTCATTATGGTGACTACCCTCACCAAAGTATGGGATATCCAAAACAGTTTATTCATTATAATAAGGACCCATAGTGTAAACTTTTCAAACACCGTAAGCTAATTACTCTTACATTCTTCAATGTTAATCATCTTCTGTACTGAAAAGAACTGTTGATAATCATAATTGTATCAGTGTACAGTGGAAACCTACAGGGATGGTGGGACCAGAGCAAAAGTCCTGTTATAGCCGATTCCTGTTACAAGGGAAATGAGCATTTTTTATATATTTTTTAGCGATCTTATACATTGTACAGTACTCTCTAATACCTAAAACAAACCGATGCCCCGTCTCACTCGCTTCGCTAAAACACGATAGCCACACTCACTCGCATATCACATTTTTCGCAAGGTGTAGGCATCCTCACTATGCCTGTTAAGCAGAGTTTCTTGTGTGTATTTATTCACGCTTGAAGTAGCAATGTCCCTGTTACAGCCAATTAGGTTCCAGTGAGACCCTGTTATACCCGGTAATTTTTTATAGAGACAAAGAGAGAGAAAAAACGGGGATTTAAAAAATCTGTTATAGTTATAGCCAGATCCCTGTTATAAATGGGCCTGTCATATATGGTCTCCACTGTGGTGCTTTTTCCTGCTAAGCTGAGAGAGCTTTACAGTGACAAATAGACACAATCATTCAAGCAACTACTCATGCAAACAATGGCGTGATATCATGCAGTCCAAAGAGAAAAAAAAAGCTATTGAATTATGGGATTTAGCTTTTTATTTTAAGCCGCTCTCCTGTTCAACATAAAATGATGACTATGGCTTCGGTCCAATGTCTACAAGGAAATACTTTGTCTGCTGCAGGTTCTCAGCCTTGACTAGAATTTAGTGTAAGTAGTGTTGGGATTGGCCAGTAGGTAATTCTCACTCATGAACATGTGGACTTTCGTTATCTATTCTACATGGACATCCTGGAATGCTGATTTATACACAATACTGTTTAAGACAACTTACTCTGATTAATTTTGGGTTAACAAAGACACGGAAGAAATGGTACACTGAGGCTTATCAACCTAACGGTGCGGGTATTACTACCATATGTCTGTTTTTAAAACTGTTTTTAACATCCCCTCCTATGGTCTGCTTGTTTTTTTGTTCGTTGTTGTTTTTAAGGGGAGTAAGATATTTTAAGATTCGAATTGCTGATTAAATTTCATCCCAAATCTAGGTTTAAATAGTTAAAAAGGAAAAAAAAAGTTGAAAACTGAAATGATATGGGTTTTACCAATGTTCTTTGGGAAGTATTGAAACAGATCATGTATCAGATAGTTTGTTGGAAAATAGTATGTTTGTGAGCTTGTGTATTAATAGAACCTTCATTATGAGGACTGTTACTGTTTGCATTGGAAATATTATATGGGATATCTTTGTGTTGCCTTTATCCTTTTGGGTAGTGTTTCTGGCTGGTTTGCAGTCAAGAATTAATTGTCTCTAACCAGACCGAACCATTGCAATCTGCATCACCTTCTGGATAGTATTTGTTTGCTCTTCTAGACCTTCACGTCCCATTTCATTCAGGGCCTCTAATGTATGTTCCAGTACTAGACAGGT
>JAUEKY010021226.1:0-11791 GCA_031833965.1 Scyllaea pelagica
CTCTCTCTCTCTCTCTCTCTCTCTCTCTCTCTCTCTCTCTCTCTCTCTCTCTCTCTCTCTCTCTCTCTCTCCCCCAGGATACCAAATTTGATATGATATATAAATGTACAAATAGACAGTCTGGGAGAAAATAGAATATAAGAGCACATCTAAGAAATTGTGTTAATACATTTATGAAGGGAGATAAGATAGATAGAGAGGGAGAGGCAGGGAGAGAGAGAGAGAGATCTATTCAAATGTAGTTGGCTACCTTTACCTCTGATTTCCGCCGACTTTGATTAGCGTCCAAAGATGAACCGTGGTTGTTAAATACTTCTAAAAATGGCCCGTGGTTGTTAAATACTTCTAAAACAACCCCAAAGAGGGATGGCCGGCTTCGTTGGCGCACCTGGTAGAGGATCCGCCTTGTAAACGGTAGGTGACAGGTTCAATTCCCACACTGCAACATACCTAAGTCGTAAAAATCGGTTTTTAGCAGCTGCCCGCCTGGCACTGGGCATTATGGGAACAGTGCTAAGACTGGTTGGCCCGGTGTCAGTATAATGGAACTGGGTGAGATATTCGTGTGAGTTCTCCGTTTACCTCATTGTGGCAGCACGCTAACATGTCCAGAGTGCTCCGCTGGCAATGTGACCAAAACTATGTAAAAGCAGGCCTTAACCCATAACGTTTTTTTTTAAAGAGGGACAGAGATGGGGTACCTGTAGGAAGTTGCGGCACAGGTAGAACTCTTTCAGCTGGATGTTGTAGATGTCTGGCAGGCTGTTGAGCTTGGTGCTCTCCAGGTCCAGTGACTCGAGTGCAGGCAGTTCGAACACCACCATGGGGATGTGCTCCGACTTGATCTGGCCCTTCTTCAGCAAGTTCTCCATGTACGGGTCGACCACACCGCAGAAACTCCTGGGAACGATCAGACATTGGGAATAGAAACAGTTTGATATCTATCATCATTGGACATTGACAATGTTATCAACTTGGTATGGGGACTTTGGCAATTAGACATTTTGGCATAAGAGCAATTAAATGTTAATGTTAGGGATGGAATCAATTAGACATTGGAAAGAAAGAAGTGAATATGGAGAACTGGAGCTATTTGAGATTGGGAGTGACATTAATTAGATATTAGAAGTGGCAGTAATTACATACTGGAAATGGGAGCGATTAGACATTTGAATTAATTGGATGTGAGAAAAAAACGTTTAAACTTTATGGTTTAACGCCTACTTCTACACAATTTAGGTCGCATTGCCAGCTGAGCACTCTGGGACATGTTAACGTGCTGACACACAGAGGTAAACGGAGTACTCACACGAATATCTCACCCAGTCACATTATACTGACACCGGGCCAACCAGTCTTAGCACTGTTTCCCATAATGCTGAGCGCCAGGCGATTTTTACGACTTAGGTATGTCGCGGTGTGGGAATCGAACCCGCCACCTCCCGGTTACGAGGCGGACGCTTAACCAAGCGCGCCAACGAAGCCGGTTTTTTGTTTTTTGACCTATACTCAACCTAAATGTTTGATTGTTTGTTATAATAAACGTTTGATTTTAACGCTATTTGCAGTAATAGGTAACAAAGATGAATTTCATAGATGAAACGGAAGCTAATCTTCCTCTGTTTCTATACATACGGTATAACCATGCAATACCACGAAGAACGATTGGTTTAGGTTGGCATCTCTTACTCTTTTGTTTAGCATCACCCTTGGTTTGTGCTTGTTTTCATGTTCCGAATTTATTGCATGTGGTTTTGTTGTTGTTGTTTTTATTTGTTTTTGCAGTTGTTGTTACACTTCATATACCGGTACATGATTTTAGTTTGGTTCCAAAGATGCGGTCTTCTCTCATAGACAGCATAGGCTCTCACCGCGGTACAAATTAAGACATTCATTCGTCGAATATTCTGATAACAATGGCAACAAATGATGAAGCACATAACAAGAAGGGAGGTAAACAATCAACACGTGTGATGTTAGCAACACAAGACATAAAAATGTGACACACAAAGGGAACTCACAGCACGCGCATTACGTCGACAATGTGCTATTAATAGCGACCCAATGAAAAGTCTTTTTCGAGCAAAAATCTGGACGAGCATGACCTGTGCTTGTTACGAAGATAACTGTCTTTACGGAGATAAGAGGACATATTATTTCAAGACAAAGACAGATTGAGAGATCAAGGATGGTCATTTTTCTTTATTATCAGTGAGAATCACTTGATTTTAACGAGACCGATGCCTAAGGCTGGTTTTAGAACGAATACTTAAATGAGATATAGACTGTTGTACAAAGAGCCTTCTATATCTCGTCTGCTGTCCTTTGTGCACTGTTGAAGAAATCTCACGTCGAAATGGCTATTTCGTTGAGATTTTGTGGATACCACCTCATTGTTGTGAAAAGCCAACCCAGGATTTCAGTTGAAGGCTAGCATTAGACCATGAAAGCTAGATTCAATCCAAAGCTTTTGGTCGATTGGATTCTTGGATTCAACACAATGATTGCTAAGTAAGTAGCTTCGAATGGTCTCTCTGAGATGTCCGGGGTTAACAGCTCCGATCTGACCACTATCTATCTATTTGATTATCTCTTTTATTATCTACTGATATATACAATTAGAGTCAATATATTTAGAAATTTTATATGCCGTTCTATTTACAAATTATCAAGTTTGTTAAATCGGTTGTATCCTGCTGTCTGATTTACCTTCTTAGTCTAATGGGTTATTTTTTCCAGCTTGACCAGGCAACACCCTACTCAGTTGTATTGTGTTTTTTTTTCATTTTACATCATAAGATTTTTTTTACTGAAAGCTATACAGCAACACAATAAAAGTCATAGTCTTGATTGATTAGTCTTGATTTGGATTTGACCTTTCTTGATTTCTTATACACCTACTCAACTTTATTATTATGATTATTTGGATCAAGAGAGAATTTTTGTTTTGACCATAGAAGGTTGGAAATCAGACTTTAACATGTGAATGTGTCTCTATCTATCATACAAAATAAAAGCAGTTGTCAGTTAAGAGGTATATTTTTTGTTTCTGAATAATTTGTTACTTATCAAGAGTCATTTACTGTTCTATTGATTGGAGCTTTTGTTTTTTTGTTGTTAAAAAAAAAAAAAAGAGAAAATGGACTGTAATAGGGGGCCATGGCATTATCATTAATGAACACTGCTACATTTCAAGACCTACTAATTGAATATTATATTTCAAGGAGTCAAGCATTTTCAGCTTTATTTCAAACCTAACTAATGAGCGTGAAAAGTGAGTAGAGGGCTAAATGAGGGACGACCCATCAGAATAAATAAAAGTTCTGTCCAATTTATGATTTTATACTAGAAAACAACTCATTTACAGAAATGAATGCTGCCCTTACCCCACCCACCATAAAAAATCCACCCCCTCACTTTGTAATGACAAAAGCCAACTAGTCTCAGCACTGTTCCCATAATTAATGCCAAACACGAGGACGGTAACTAAAAAACTATTTTCATGACTTTGGTTTGCTATGGCTGGGGATCGAACCCAAGGCCTACAGTACTGAGAGGGATGCCCAACGACTCAAGCCAACCTTGTCAGTTTGAGGATTTTTAGACAGTCAGAATGACTTTATTCTTTAAGACATGGCATGATAGGCTACTGAGTGCGCACTGTTATTGCTGCTCAATGATTTTTTTTTTGCTTTTCACTAACTTCAATTACATTGATAGATGACAAAAGTTTTTATCTTTTGCTCTACTCTGCTTTTTTATGACAATAGATCTAGTGATCTTTGTTTTGAGTTTTAGCAAGTGAAACTTGTCTTGGTTTTAGTGCTGGCTGGTTTTGTTTTGTTTTTTTTGTGCATAATTTCACATGAATTAATTTTGGTTGTATTTATGCTGCTGAGAAAACAGAACCCATGAATGATGTTAGAGCAATTGTCAAAACGTCGTCCATTGTCATTGTCATGTACGAGTAATTTTGTTTTTATGCCATTGTTCTCCAATTAAGAAATTGAAACAGCTACAACCACAAGCAGATGATTTTCCAACATGTAAAGTTAAGATCCATAGAGTTATTTTAGTTCTAGAATAAATGTTGTGTGTGGGACCTGCAATAATTGTTCCTCGTACTTAAAAATGACAACACGCCACGATATTTCGTTATGTACATATGGAATTCCAAAGCTCTTATCAAACCTCACCAGTACTGTCAACATAAAAAATTCTCTTTTATGTGTAGCTCGTAAGTACAGAGGGAGAGTGTACAGAGTGCCAACCCACAACAAGCATCTACAACTTCAAGATATAACATTTCTTGAACATAAAATGACGGCAAAAGCCATCAAGTTAGTAGATTGGTGACATCTTATTCCAGATCAGCTTTTATTCTAGATCTTGAAAAGAAAATCTTCATGGTAATAAGGATTATGGTGTAAGCGTTAATGAATGACAGAGTTATATTTCTGACAGAGACTCAGAAGATGATGATAATAGTTGTTTCAGATCCACTCTTATCAATTGTTTATTATGAGGTGTGTCAGCAGGGATTAGCTAGTATGGGGAAAGAAAGTTTATTTTTTATATGAATATACAAGAATGAGTAGTAGGTGATGCATGTGATAGGAGTAACACAGTAGATGTGGAGAAAAATTGACCTGCAGAAACTGAACGTAGGTGAGCAATGGTGAGACTTGAAAGCAAAGGGTTATTAATTTTTTTTTCTCCCAGCTAAAAAGAATGAAAAAGGGAAAACGGATCAAAATGTAAGTCATAGATTTGTGACAAGAAAGTTGTTTTAAATGTTGATGATTCTTCACTATGGATCAGAGGCTGATTGGGCTGAAATAACACAAGTTTTAATGATGAAAAATTTCCTTGATTTTAGAGGGTAAGCAAAGAAGTTGACTTTAAAATGAAATTCTTAGAATAACTAATTTATATCACTCATGGTGCATCTTGTCCTCTTAAAATGCATTAATCACAAACATTATTAGCCAATGAATGACCTACATCTTTGGCACTTTTGACTCCCTTCATTCATTCAATATATAAGACATTATATATATATATATAAATATATACATAGACTCAGGGTATGGTGGGTGTGTTCAGTAAGTAAGAGGGAATTGATGGTTGATTGAATTTTCATTTCTTTTTATTAGTCTTAAGAAATCTCATGCAGTATTTTATATAGGAAAAGTTAAATTTTGAAATAATGTTTTTTAGTGTAATCTAAACATGTTAATGTTATAATGTCCTTTGTATAAACTCCTTGATAACTAGTAAAACTGGAAGTTATTACTATATGAAACTCTTTTTGCTTTTGGTCATTGTCATTGACAATGAATCTGATGTTTCCTATTAAATGTTAAGAAATGTTGGGAAAATTTATCACAGACTGTTAATGGGGTGTAATTTTAATTTAAAAAAAAAAAATGTTTTGCAGTTAGGTTATTGTAATGATTAAAACAAGTGTTTTTTCTATCTTTCGTCATGACAGGATATTCCTCACTTTCAGCCTGCTGCTACACCTGTCCACTGTTACAAGCTATACCTATGCTTTCATGCGCTTGAATTCCAATTCTAGAGACGCCGCAACAGCCACGGAATCTTATATCAAATTTGTAAGATGCTGCAGCCTCACACATGAATATGTATTGTGGTCACAAAAAATTGGCACATTGAAATTTTTTTTTCATATCGGTTACACCTTTCAGATAGAATTTTTAGAATTTGACACCCTTTATATTATAAATTACCTTTCGTCATTTTTAATCAGTGAGAGCAATGCCATATTAAAGTGGTCAATGTTATTTAAAAAAAAAAAAAAAAAATTTAATTCATCACCAAACCAGCCATGTGTCCCCACTAGCATTTGACGTTGTTCCATTTTGTTGTGATTAATATGAACTTGAAGCTAAATTTTACCCCAAATGCTATGTTCCAGATATTTCTTATTTTGCGGACACATTTTAAAGAATACCACTTGAGAAGTTATATTCAAATCAATTGTAATGAAATTTTCAGCACTCAAAGATGATATGTGTTGATTTAAATGTAACATTAAATCAATCATTTAAATCAATGGAGATGTTTTGTTGTTATCAATCAACAAAAAAAAAAGTATCTCCTTTTTTTTTGCGACCACCCATTTTAATATTATGTTGCCAATATCATGTCTTACAATGGAATGTTTAAAAAACTAGTTAACTTTCAACACATGACTTTTATACAATACTTTTCTATTTTCTAGATGGCTCTATTTATCATAAACTATATATTATATGCTGATGCCTTAAGACTATCTCCACTTGCTCTCAACGTAATCTGTGCCACTATCTTCACTGAAACTACCTTCAGAAGGGTCAATAATACTGCTTCTGCAGCTTCTGCTCCTACTGCCATCACAAACACCACTAACTTTATATTTTAACTGCTTCTGCTTCTATAGATATTTCCACAACTTAAAATCTTTTACAGTTACTGATTGCTGACATTATTACTCAAGTTTTTAACTTTTGACTCATATATTGCTTTATCAAATTTAATATTTTGTGTGAATTAGTGCTAATACCATATATCATACGTTCCAAGTTGATCAAAACTTATCTGGTTTGCGTTGGCCCCCTTTTTTAAAATGAGAAATCACTTGAAAATTTATGATTCTGTTGAAATGATTTCATTATTTGTTTTACAGCAACTATGTCCTTCTACTGGTCCCTTGAGCACATGTTGCAAGAAAGAATACACAGCTTTTCATGCCAAAGTTGGGCCTTCAAAGTTCAAGGAATTGGTAGTAAGTTTTTAAGCTTGACAAACAGACAATGCCTGTTATCAGCTTAGAAAAATAAGATTTTTGGTTGCCAAAAGTTGATGATGACAATGTCATGTACACTGAAACCTCATTATACCGCCAACCTTGGGACTGCTAGTAATCTGGCATTATGAAGAGAATGGGGGTATAGCGAGAGCTGTTCCTGACATTATTTTATATTATAGTAGCCAAACTGTACCTCAGCAAAAAAGCAGGCGGCATGCGAGAATGGCGGTAGAACGGGGGTGGTATAACAAGATTTCACTGTATATTTTCTTATTTTTCATAACTAGAATTTTAACCCTGAGTTTAAAGATAACAAACTTGCATGGATGAAGGGCTGGCTTATAGTTATCATGAGGAAATCTTGAGCTGTTGTATTAGGCATAATTGGTGAATTAATTCGGTTTTGTTGGTTTATTGTTGCTTTGCATGCATGCTTGGATTTCTCTCCTCCTCTTTTGTGTGGAGGAGTGAGTGTCAAGACCAGATTATAGCATTAATTTGAATTCAATTTTTTTTTAGGTCTGTCTCCATTCTATTTCACTTTTTTCTACTCCCTATGATCTTGTACCAGTGTGTCTGCAATAAATTACTCATCATCATACTCTCTTGTTAGGTTCTTTTCAGGTGATTGATCTTCCTGCTAGTGTTGTTCATTTGTTTTCTAACGCTACTTACATGGTTTTCATCCGAACCAGGGCTACTACCAAGTTTTGGATCCACGAGATGCTTGTGAAAGTATTTTACCGATAACGGCAGGATCCACACCTACCTCTCCACCCTGGATTGCCATCATCAGCCAGGGAAACTGCTCCTTGGACATGAAAGTAAGCACACGAATTGAACCAATTTATGTGTGGAGAAAAACCAAAGAATGTGAATGATTTCTTATAGTTCAGCACCGCCTTCTATACAAAGTGATGTTACCTCAAAGGGTCGCTTTTCACAGCACCCTGTTTCAATCAACCAGCATTTGTTATTTGGAACAGCTTATGTCTTTGTCCTATAGTGGCTAAGGAGTGTATCTTTGTAGATAAGGCTGCAAGTCTTATCTCAGGCTATATTAAAACTCGTTTAACCTCCTTAGATGTACACCTCATTGTGTATTTTCTTTGAGTCATTCAAGAGTGGGTACAGTGGGCTAGCCACCTGCTTGTCTTAATCTGTTGGCTCAGAGTTTTTCCTAACTTTTGTTCGATATCAGATTGTGTTACACTTTTTGACACATTCTTGTGTCAAACATTATGTTGGGTCCCTGCACTGCTATTGAGCGGTGCAAAGGGTATCTGATAAAAAGACAAAAAAAAGTCTTTTTTCCTAGTCACTTGTTATTATGAATAGATTACTTATTGTTGTCCAGAGCTAAAGATAACGGATATTTATCAATCTGCAAGTCCCCTGAGTTTCAAAACATCCAAACGCACAATGCTAATCAGTGGTATAAATAGAGAATTTGTAGTTGTTGACCATTTTCAGGAACCAACATATATGTATGAAAGTGGTATTTGTCTACAATAAATATTCATTAAAAACTGAAAAGATAGAGGTTTCTCAGAGAAAAAAATTGATTGTTTAAATTTTCATTCTTTTCGAACAAAATTAGCTCAACTTCTATATGAATAGATTTTGGAACCATTTAACGGGATTTCATTCTGTTTGGATTCTCATGATGACCTGTAAGGTAGCAGAGTTCAGCTTCAAAAGCTGTGTTGGGATTTTTTTTTATCCCTTGTTTTAGTATTTATCTATAAGTTCTATTATTTCAGGGTTTAATGACTTTAAAACCTTATTTCATTTAAAAGCGCACAGCATTCATTTTGCTTTGATATATAACTGGATATGTGTGTGTGTATCCAATTTGAAAAGGCTCAGTATTCGTTGAAGACTTTACCAAAGGAGAAAACTCCATTCTAGAGCAGAAAGCAAAATTCATGTGTACGAAATCAATTTGATTTAACTCTGTCTTTTCCCTTTTCAGCTTTTCATTCCAAGTTCTCAGATATATATTTCAATTTTCCTTTTCAATTCTTTTTCATGTATGTAGTTTCTTCTTGTTATGTTCACCTGATTAATTGTTTCGTTTTTTGTTCTTCCATTTCCCCTTTTTATTGTCAATATTGAATTACTGTTGTCCCCAGGTGTATCATGCTGAAAAGGCAGGTTATCGAGCTGCCGTTGTCTATGCATACAAGGACGACAAGACTAAGCTGGACTTGACCTCCTCAAGTAAACACAAAGATTATTTGATTTTTGGTTTTGGTCGTGTTGTTAGATACTCATTTTAGTCCACATAGATTTACAAATAACTGTGGTTGTAATATGTTAACAGAAATTCAAAAGTTGCTATTGGAACAGGGTTGGTGGGTTTTCTTTAATTTGTATTTGTGTGCATATTTTTGTATTTGTGTTTATTTACCAGCTTCGTTGGCGCACTTGGTTTGGAGTATTTATGCAATATTTTGCTTTGATACACACAGACCTCTCCGATGTACATCTCCCGACCACAATGTTTATCTGTTACCGATGTGAGAGGGTCTGAATTAGAGATATCCAGATCCGAAATAGTGTTTCTCATGTGAACGAAAATGTCAATGAGGAATGAAAGTTCCAGCACCATTTTATTTCTAATTGTGTGAGCGACCATTCCATCTTTATTAACCCTTCCATACTAAGTTCTAACAAACGCTTGTAAGGGTATCTTTTTATATTAGTTTCTGTTTTTTTAGTCTGAATAGATCCAAATCCAAAATGCCAGAAATATTTGCTGACCGAAGCTCTGATCTAGACGTCTAGATGGTCTGCATATTATTATGCATTAATCATTTGCAGCATAAAATTTAGTTATTTTCATTTTGATTTTTCAAGGTTTATTGTGTCATCTATATCATGTGATTATTGATGATATGAGCGTAAAATTTTCCTGTATTTTTAAGGTTGAAAGTTTCAGACATTTTTATAAGAACTGATATACAGCCCTGTTATTGTTATAGCTCCTGCTACTTTAATTTATCCTAATTTTTCCTTAACTCTGCACTAGGTCCCTCCCTGCGCGTGACCATTCCATCCTTTTACGTCAACTATGCCACTGGAACCATGCTTGCCTCCTTCTCTAAAATGCCCAATGACACACGGTAAGTTGAACTTCCAGTTTTTGTTTACACTGCATATGTCTCATCTTGTTTTTCTGACCTGTCCTGCAGCTTGCTCCTTCCCTTCTTTCTCCTTTACTCTCCTCTTGTTTCTTTTCCTCAACTTATTGTTCCACCTACTCCTCCCCCTCTTGTTTTTGGTGTTGTTGTTGTTGCTATTTTTGTTTTTGTTGTTGGTGCTCCTCTTCTTCTTCCTCTTCTTCTTCAAACAAAATTATCCCTATTCCCTGTATTTGTATAAGAAAAAAAAACATTTTCCCATCTGTATACCCCCATCAACTGCCTTGTCTCTACACCAAACTGAAAATTTGTACTTGCATCTCATAGGCTTGAAAAAACAACTACACGCCCCCCGCCCCCACCCCACCCTTACCTTCCGAAAAAGTCGGAAAAAAAAAGAAGTGGGGGGGGGGGGGGAGAGGAGAGAGGGGGCAAAAGAAAAAGAACAAGCAAAACTATCTCTTTTCCATGTGTTTGTTAAAAAAAAAGATCATTTTCCCATCTGCACACCCCCATCAACTGCTTCTTCTCAATGTTAAAAAGAAAATCTGCCCTTGTGTCTCATAGACTTTTATGTCTGAGCCTGACTATTTCGCTTTGGTGTTCATTTTGGTTCCTTTGTAAAACAATATGAGCAGACAAAGTGGATATTTTGTGGCAATGTACTGCCGCTGACGCCTGGCAACTTCCTGTCTATTCTTGGGATTGACCCAAAAGAAAAATATCTCCTTTAATACCAACTCTCTCATGCCTGAGGTTATTTCCCCCATCACAAAGGGGGTGAAATGGAGACAGTGGGTCAAGGAAGGGCATAAAGTACTAAGAAACAAGTTCAAACAGGAAAACAGCTAAACCTGAAACAAGCCTCAACAGAATACAAAAAAAAAATTGTTTAGCTGCTTATTAAGTCTGTTTTAAGAACTTATGTGTTTCTAAACCATGATAAAATTTAGGTCCCTTCAATTTTGATTTAAACATGTTTCGCTGTATAAGAAAAGAGCCAACAGCACCTACACAATTACAGAAGTTAAAACCCTTGCATACTGCACATGGATGTGTTCATGGATGAATGGAGAGGACTTTTAAATTGATTGATAGACATTAGATGTGTGTGTAGTGTCCTCACCAGCTTCATTGGCACAAGTGGTTAAGCGTCCTCTTCTTAATTGGTAGGTTGTGTGTTCGATCCCTCGCCGCAACATGCCTAAATTGTAAAAATCGTGTTTTAGCAGCCGCTCGTCTGGCATTTGGCATTTATGGGAACAGTGCTAAAACTGGTTGGCACTGTGTCAGTATAATGTGACTGGCTGAGATATTTGTATGAGTTCTCTGTTTATCTTTGTGTTGCAGCACGTTAACATGCCCAGAGCGCTCTGCCAGTGATATGATGTATATAGTGTTGAAACAGGTGTTGAGCCATAATGCAGTGTCCTCCATTGTGTTAGGTGTAGTAGCAATGGTGTAATGAGATGTAACCAATGGCATATTACGGCCACTTGACTTCAATGAATGGTAGGAAACTGCCAACTAAATAATGATGCATTTCGTTGCCATGAAAGAGTTGTTAGAAAAAATTGTTTTATAAAGACAAGTACATAAATAAAAATGTCTCATTTATCAGTGTTGATGAGTTAGTTTTATTATTATTACATAATCATCATGGGGGGCCACGGTGGCTCAGTGGTCATGGCTCTGGGCGCTGAAACGAAGTGACGTGGGTTCGAGTCCGCTCTAGGGAACAAAAAAATCACATTGTGATTTTTATCGCTAAAATCCCAAGAAAAACCCTGTATGCCACTCCCCTGATCCCTACAACATCGGTAGGTGGGAT
>JAUEKY010021337.1:0-11791 GCA_031833965.1 Scyllaea pelagica
CAGTATAATGTGACTGGGTGAGATATTCGTGTGAGTCCTCCGTTTATCTCTGTGTGGCAGCACGTTAACATGTCCAGTGTGCTCCACCGGCAATGTAACCTATATTGTGTAGTAGCAGGCGTTAAAACATAACGTTTTTAAAACACTAACTTGTTTGGATAGATTTCACCCTATGATATAGACAATTACAGATGGTTAAAAAGGGCTTTAAACAACTAATATAGTATCCTTTGACTGTACACTCCCTTTGAACTTAGTTCAGCTAATTGCACATGTGCGGAACTAATCAATTCAAATTGAACTTTATTGCATCAGCAATTAAAGCTAAATTAATGCAGCAAAATTAGACCAAATTAGAAAGTCCATGATTTTATTGCCCTATCAAACTACCCGCGGTCTTCAGTTAACCAGATATATAGAGAGGCAAAAAAAAAAAAAAAATGGGAACTTTTCTCTGTAAGTGTGTGTGTTTGTTTGTTTTTTGAGGGTTTTACGGCGCTATCGGCACAATTTAGGCCATGACAGCATCTGTGTGTGTGTGTGCCTTTGTTTTGATTGCTTAAATGGCTTATTTTCATTAATGTGTAAATACATATGCCTAAAAGTTATCTTCAAGTACCTGAAAGATGTGTATGGATTTGTTAGTTTGCACTGGCACTGTGTGATGCTGGGATGAGTGTGTCGGTGGGTGTATTGGTGATGGTGTGTATCTATAAATGTAAGCGTGTCATTAAATTCCTAACAGTAATTTTTCATCATTGCATCATGTACAGTTTCTCCTCTCCCTAATCAATTAATTCTATGCCTCCTATTGCTATTAATAAATCTTATGTGGGATCGGTAGGTGGGATCTAGAGCCTATTCCTATCGAAGCCAGACGATAAACTTGGAGCTCCCGTGTGCATGTTACGCATGTTGAAGAACCCTTCACATTTGGAAATCGAAAAGAGTAGGCCGCAAGGTCGCTGTCCGGACAAAATTGAAATACGTCACGGTGAACTGATCACCTACTTGGCTTAATAGCACGATCCAGAGAAATTGGGTCTCATGAAGAGTCGGCCTTACACTGTAATGATAAAATGGTACTGGATAATGAAAAGAAATGTTATACTATTTTGTAACCATTCCCCTCCCTTCAACCCCCCCCCCCCTCTTCAGGCTGTCATGTGATCGGCCCGTCAGACATGATGGATGGCCGAGTGGGAGCCATCAAGAGGGCGCTGTTTGAGAACGGCATGGCCAACTCTGTCTCCGTCATGAGCTACAGCGCCAAGTTTGCCTCCTGCTTCTACGGACCTTTCAGGTGAGGCAACCAACCCAATCGGCTCAGTCTGTTGAACATCCGCCTCTTAACCAGTAGGTTGTGGGTTCGATCCCTGGGAGTGTCATACCCAAGATATTAGAAATTTAGCACCTGTCTTGATCAGGTGTTAGGTCAGGTGTTTGGCTTGATGGGAACAGGTGAGAAAGATCAGATCTGCTGCCAAATGAACAGAGTCCCTTCAGTAGTTGGAATAAAAACAAAAGTTGACTGGTTAGCCCAGTGTCAGTATAATGTAATGTTTTTCAACGTTATGGTTAAACACCTGCTTCTACACAATTTAGGTCACATCGCCAGTGAAGCACTCTGGGACTTGTTAACGTGCTGCCACACAGAGATAAACGGAGTACACAAACGAATATCTCACCCAGTCACATTATACTGGCACTGGGCCAACCAGTCTTAGCACTGTTCCCATAATGCTGAGCGCCAGCCGGCCACCTACAGATTACGAGGCGGATGCTCAACCAAGTGCGCCAACAAAGCAGGTCAGTATAATGTAAGTGGATGAGATATTTGAGTGAGCCCTCCATTTCTCTCTTTGTGGCAGCATGTTAACTTGTCCAAAGCACTCAGCCTGTTATTTTTTGTTGACCCTACAGGGCTTGTACGAGCATCTGAATGTTAGATTGTTTTCAGATAATGGAGGGAGAGGGATGAAGTGGGTGTGTTCAACAAAAGAGCTCTTGTTCCATGCAATATTTGAGGACGTCATGCATTGCACTGTTTATGTCATCAGAGTTTGATTGATATTATTAAAAAAAAAAAGAAGAAAACAAAAACAACTTGGCCCAAGGAATCTTACCACTCATGACAATACAAAAATATATATATTAGAAAAAAACAGACTAAGCTATGCCCAGCTAAAAAAGAAATTTGTTATTATCTATACAAAGCATTTTCAAATGTGTCGAAATATCAAATTGCATTGAGTTGCTTTGGTTACATTTTCAAATGATGTAAATGCATCTGTTTTGATTATATATATTTTTTTTACTTTCATGCCGTTTCATGTGTGGGCGTGAACAGAGAGGCAGCAAAAAGCGCCCCGTCCTTTGGAGACAGGAAGTGTTACCAGCTTCCTCCCGGGGCTGCTGGTCTAGCCGAGAGAGCTGCGGTGAGTTTGTCACAATGGCAGCATGTGTGTGTGTGTGGTGTGTGAGTTTGTGTGTGTGTGAGTGTGTTTTTGACCGGGCTTTGCCCAAGTGCACGCTTCGCCTAAGGAGCACGCTCTGACCTCTTCCCAGCAGCGTGCACTTATGCGGCATCTACTGTATGAGAGGCAAAAGGTATGCTGTGATGATAACAACGGGACTGATGATTGATGGTAAAGATAAAAACAATGATAATGCTGGTGATGGTGGTTGACTGATTAATTGATGAACAGATGCCAGAGAAAAAAGCTAAACAAAAGGCCATTTGGCTGTATTCACAATAGGTTTAATGGGATACCCATTGTTAACTTGCGTTACAATAAACCAAGTCGTGATTCGAAGTAAACGAGAACATTATTCTGATCTATGAAAAACAATCTGATGTCAAGATGAAGCATGGAAACAAACAGAAAGAAAGTAAAGCTAAAGAACAGTTCTAGCAGTTCTAACAGTTCTAGCAGTTCTGGCCAAGCATCAGCAGTATGCCTGATTCTCAAACATTCGCTCAAATACTGGTAAATTATCATCATTATTATCTATACATTGTCAACATCCATGATTGTCAAAACTCCAGGAATGCAAAGAATGACCAACCCACCGTTTCCTGTTGGCAGGTAGCCCCTCCACCTTGATGAGGAAGCGTGACAAGTGGAACTTCTTTCTATAATCCTCCAGAGCTTTACGAAGGTGGGGGTAGTCCACTGCATTACCAAATTTCTTACAGGCCTCCAGCATCACCGTCGTCTCAGGCACCCTACAAGATATCAATTAACAATAATCAATAATAATACCGGTAATGATAATAATAATAATGATAATAATAAAAATAACAACAATAATAATAATAATAATATAATGAAAATAAAAATAATGATAATGATAATAATAACAATAATAATAATAATAATAATAATAATAATAAAAAAATAAAATAATAATAATAATGATAATAATAATAATGATAAGAATTATAAAGAAGCAACAATGAGAAGTGTTTGTTCATTTGGGAGCTGCTATAAAAAAAAGTAATGAAGATGAAAGTCCTGTTATTATTGCTTACATGCATTCCCAAACAGGTTGGGTTTTTTTGTTGCTTTTTCCTGTCCCACATTCATTTGTAAATCTTTATTTATATTTCGGTTTGTTTATAAGCTTTTTTTCTTCTAGTGCTCCTGTATTTTGCATTTTTCACCCCAGTCATTGTCACAATTGCTGAGCAGATATTTTGGGATTTGGTTTTGTAACAACATAGATGAATAAAACAACATTTCAGATGTGAACCAGAGGACACAATGAGAATTTCTATAAGAACCAACATTGTATTGTTCCAGAAATTTAAAAACCAAACCATAATTTTCACTATATATCTTTATGGAGGATTTTAAATCCTACAATGAGATGTGTTCTGCACCCTCGGATTATTGTCGCAAAAATGTTCATCCTTTTTTAATTACAGAAGTGATTCAGGCATAGATTGTGTCTGTAAGAAAAATATTTTTTCATACCAATAAATCAGGGGAGAATACAGTTCTACTAAGATTTCAGACTTCTTCTACTCATTCATGTGCCAGGTCTTCAGCAACCATCAGCAGTCATGGCCTTCCATTCTTCTCTGTTGTCAGTTCTCTAATGAGTTGGTTGATGTACCTATATCTATTCAGGCTGCCTGCTTACTACAGACTAACGATTAGTACAAATATCAATCAAGGAGAAAAGAATATAATCTTACTTTGAATCAGTGACGAGGCAATTGGAGGAGACAAAAAGCCACTCGAGATGCCATTCAATCACGTCTGACCTGGACAAGGAGGAGAATAATCAAATGGGGTAATCCAGCCGTATTCTGTTAACTTGACACAAGAAAAAATAATTTCTAAAAAGTAATAGAGGTCATTCCACCAGCTTTGTTGGCGCACTTGGTCGAGCATCCGCCTCGTAATCAGTAGGTGTAAAAGCAGGTGTTAAACCATAACGTTTTAGGAGTTCATTCTAACAATCTGGATAATATGTGATGCCAACAAATTTTCCATGGTTTCTGTTTTCTGTCAGCAAACATTAACAAATAATATGCTTAGAAGTATTTACGATCAGCTTTTCCCAAGATTCTTACGGTTATCCAGTAATGAAAGTGCTTCCCCCCCCCCCAACCAAGTAACCAATTGGAGAAAAGGCTTGTTACACAAATTTTCCCTATCCATGTCATGAAGAAATAAACTGTAGTGGCACCATGCGGGCTGCGTGTCCAGGTCCAATGTGTATCGTAGTGCTGTTACCTTCCGATCTCTTGTATAACGTTGAACATCTCATCATCCAGTACCCTTTTACCATTACAGTGTAGGGCCGACTCTTATGGGAAAGGAATTTCTCTGGATCATGCCATTAAGCCAAGCAGGTGATCAGCCCACTGTGACCTTTTGGTGGTAGCGGTAGGATGTCAATTTTGTGCGGACAGCGGCCTTGCGCCTACTCTTTTCAATTTCCAACTGCCAAGGGTTCTTTAACATGCGCAAAGTGCACATGGGACCTCCGGGTTTATCATTCGTCTCCGACAGGACTAGGCTCTAGATCCCACCTACTGATGTTGTAGGGATCAGGGGAGTGGCATACGGGGTTTTTTGGGGGGTTTTAGCGATTAAAATCACTATGTGATTTTTGGTTCCCAAGACGGACTGAAACCTGCGTCACTTCGTTTTCAGCGCTAGATAAAGTAAATTGAAATTACTTTTCATGTCACATTAAAACACTAACAAGGATAAGAGCTATTATGAGTTGCTTTAGTTTTACAATGCAGTCGTAGATAATAATGCCTTACTGTGTGGTTGTTGATGTACACATCTTCCTCGTAACGGGACCTAATGGCTGCCTTTTCTTGGCCTTTGATGACAGCTCCATGGCGAGAATATTCAACATAATCCTCCTGAAATGAAAAATGCATATGAAAATTGATTTATGGCTTAGAGCAAAAAAAAAAGATAATCACAAATGTAGAATACAGGGTCAATTATACTGAATTCTACTCTAAGGAAAAGAGACAGCAATAGCAACATAGGTGAAAATGAGAGCTTTTATAGAACGCAAAATCCACTAATTATGTCCAAAGCGCTTTACAAGGGGTTGTAAGCCAACACATACAAGAAAAATATGAGACAAAACTAAGCTTGCTAGGCGCTATTTCGAACAGAGATTATATTGTTAACAGCAACGTACTTATTTACAATTGAGTGAAGTGGGGGAAAAGGTGAGTATAGAGCAATTCACAAGGACCAAATTTTGTGTCATCTCGGGTGGGAATTGAACTAAAATTGAACTCAAAGCCTCATAATCACTAGCCCAAGAGTCTACCAATCAACAACAACAATGCACAATGTGAAGAGAAAGACCCAACAGGATCTTCGTCCGTCGGACACATGAAGAAACCAGCCTATGTACATAAAAACTTGCTTCTAAGAACAATAAAAAACAAGAAACATTTCCAGAAAAGCGGTAGGGAGGCCAATATCTAGCTGAGGTCAATGGGGTAAGTGTGAGTGAATAATCCTTTGAAATAATTTGTACAATATATTACCCGCTCATAAAAATAAGAAATTTAGAGGATCCATATATATAATGACACTTGTTTAAGATGCCACGAAAAAGGAAGAGCCTTAGAAATTGTTATCTAAACAGTGCTCTACATTCCAGCTAAAATCAAAAATCGAATCCCCCCCCCCCCTCCCCCAAAAAAAAATAGTCTTGAGTTGAAACTGGAGTTTGATCAAAATTGAAAATGTTGAAATTAAATCTACAATGACCATTCATCATTAAGATAGCATTGTGGCCTTGGACTAGTGACAGATGATTCAGAACATGGAGGAAATCTTTTATTTAGCATGAACTTGATAATAAGAATATATACTGTAAATTTTCAAGAAATCTAAGACAAAGCAATAAGAAAAAAAAAATCTTTTTTTTACAACATCAATTGTTAAAGACGTCAACATCTTTTGGTTGAGTCTAGCTTACCGTCTGAGCTAAAAGCAACTGTTTTGGTGGAGCTTCTAGATGCTCCTCCCCTCCATACTTGTCCAGAATTGTATTCTTAGCTGTCTCTTTAAAATTATTTTTCCTCTTCCTGAATTCTTTATGTAAAAGTTCCAGCTTTGTTGGGTCAGCCTGAAGATGAATATCGTTCCCTCTCTCAAATGCTTCCCAGGCAAATACTGAAATGACAATGAATGCAGATTCAGTATTCTAAAGCAACTCCATGCAGGATCACACATGATATAACTTTGTCAACTGGCACTGATAGGTAGGATATTTGTCGTAACATGCTTGAACATCAACAGCTAAGTTATTGGCAGATTAAGTAACACTTGAAAAAGAAATCCCAGTTTTGGCAAAAAGACAAGTCCCTCTCTCCATTCATTGCAATATTCCTAACTTTTCAAAAAGCCCCATCAAGTTTATTTTTGTCACGTAGCTCTCCAGGGCCCTTTAATGGTATATTTCACACACATACATAGAGTAATATTCCTCTCTCATTTATGTGACATTTATATTCAAAATAAAAATGACTGTTGTGAGCTAAGACTTAACAAATACACCTGTAGCCAATTTCATACTTTAATTCATACCCTATTAGACCCACAGTGATAGAAATAAAAGTTAATAAAAAAAAAATCTATAACCATAAAATGATGAGCCCTAAAATTAGTTCATTCAATCAATAGCTCGAAGCTGAATTGGCAAAACACTATATATATACAAACAAGTGAAAGGTTCTATTCACATAACCACTATAACAAAGATTTTGTACCAGTTGGAGGTCACTCAGGTTTAACAATGCACTGCTCCAAGTTTAAAGAAATAATGGCTTGAGGATTGGGGACAGAGAAAATATTTGGAACTTCACAATACCCCTCCATTTATTCCATCATTTAAAATATAAAAAAAAAAAAAAAAAAGAGACCATTTATATTGCCCAATATCCACTAAACGTGCTCAAAGCGCTTTACAAGGGGGCCCCAACCAATCGCAACATGAAACAAACATGACAAGACGAGCAGCCTGCTAAGCGCTGGTACATTTTTTTTGGACAAAGACAACACTATTAACGGTCATTTACTCATTCACACCTGAGTGGAGTGGGAAAATATGAGTAAAGAGCTATTTCCAAGGACTCAACTTTGCGCCGTCACCGACGGGTGAATCGAACCCGAGATCTCATGATCACACGCCAAAAGAGTCTACTACTAGACCACAAAGCCGCACGGTATAAGGTATGAATAGAAATTCTATTAATTTTCTGGTTGATTCTGGCCCTCAAATGCAGGAATAAGCTTTTTATTTGCTTCCACTGAGGTGAATTAACTGCACCTGAATCAGCAAAAGAAAAATCTTTTTTAAGACTTAAAAGATTTTGTGTGCATTTATATTTTCACTTACATTGTCTCTTTGCCATATCCTGAGCGTCTCCAGAATATCTCACAAAGTTGTCTCCTCCAAACTTCAACCTGAAATGAAAGGAATATTAATCAAACTATGAATAAACTTGAACACAATCCATTTTATATTATTGAAAATAAACATTTTCTAGATTCAACAATTACATGAGATGCATATTTCCAAATTAATCCTTTTTTATAAGAAAAAAAAAAAAGAGTAACACATTCTCAAGAATGATTTCTTTGTTGACAGAATGGAAGGAATTCATACTTTCAGATCAAAACTCACTTCATAGTTAAACATAGAGATATATAGGTTACTACGACAAGCTATGTAAAAGATTGAGGTATGATGACACTTTAAATGAACAAGTTGAGGATTTGTCAAGAGAAATTCAAACGAGAAAAAAAAGCAATGACTGAGTCACAAAGCCAAATGGCTCAGGTAAAAACCAGCTTTGCTCAATATCTTTACATTACAGAGGGTTTAAATAAGTAAAAAAGAATGCATCTTACTCTGTAATGTCTTCCTTGCTTGTGTTTTTTAGTGGGTTTTCTCTCATGGATCGCGTCTTGGGATCGTAGTAGGCAGAGTTGATATCCAGGTTGTATAAGTACTGTTGATAAAAAAAAAGAGTTATCGCATGTGCTAAAAAAAAAAAAGAAAATAAGACCGTCAACATAAAAAACAAAAGCAGGGGAAAGCATAAGATGATACTTTTCATCGCATCAAGATTTAAAATGAAGCAAATCAACGCTAGAAAAACGTGTACAGCACTATAATGAACCAAGACAATTCTGTGTATAGTCACTAGGTTTGCCTCTTTTTCAAAAGCCTCCCTTACCCCCCCCCCCCCCCTCTTTAAGTATCTCACTATAGCATCAGGCCTTAGGGCAAAAGCCCCACAGGCTACTGGATTGAAAAAGTATAAAAAGTAAAGTAAGTTGTATCCCCTAAATCCACAAATTATGTTCTCATTCAAGGTATACAAAATATTGACAGCTTAATTCATATAGTTCAAATCCAATCAAATATTGTCACAGCTTTGGAAATGCAGGTAAACGTGATATTGTTCAGTAGTTTGGAACCTTGTGCTAAGTTTAAGATATCAGCACTTAAAATGAGGAGTTTTATGATTTTGCTTCTGAATGCCAGGAGGGTGTTAGAATCTTTTTTAATGTCTTTAGGTGAAGAATTCCAAGTTCTAATGTTACTGGGGAAGCAAGAATTCTTAATGGTGTTTATTCTTGAAAAGGGAACTGTGAAACAATACTTTTTTCTTGTGTTGGGTCTGACTTTGTCCATGGAAAATGCAATCTCTATACTTTGACTCTTCGAAAATAACGTGACTTTTCGTTAGCTTCATCTTTCCTTTAGAGTTTCTCAGTAATTTTATGCGCGTTACACTACCCTCTCTATTGTAACTGTTGTAGACAAATACAGCAGTACACGCAGTTATCATTTTAAAAAGGAAATAAGAATTAACATTTCTATGTATGCTATCAATCAATTTTGCAGCTTAAAAAAAAGATCATGATGGCTATTGCGTCATACTTACTTTAGCTGTATCCTCTCTTATTCTCAAATTTCTGACGGTGATACGTTGTTTTGTCTCAAACCTCTGACCAGGCATGTCCATTTCCTCTGTGTATTTGTCCTCATCTTCATCATCACTACCCTTCTGGAAGTAAAAGAAAAACACAAACACATAGAGGCAACTCAACATCACAGTTAAAAATGATATACCTTGATAATGATAATGATGAAGATGATGATAATAATAATTAGGGGAGGGCGGGATCGGATACCTGGAATCAACTCTTTCGATTCATTCGAGCGTTATGGGGACACGATGTTCGACCCCAGAGAGCGTCGATTCTTAAGTCCGAGAGTAGTTCTAGTTAGGGATTGTGACTGTCGATTCTTTCGACTCCTTGCAACGATTCTTGCCTGATATGGGTATCCACATTCTGATGAGTACCCCGATTCTTGATGAGTATCTCCGATTCTTGATGACAACCTGCGTGACCGGGTGGCCAGCTGGTTGCAAAAGAATTGGACTCGGAACGATTTCAGCTCGAATGGGTACCCGGAATCGAGGGTATCAAAAAATGGGCCTTTTGCCCGTCTCTAATAATAATAATAATAATGATAATAATAATAATAACAATATCAATAACTGCATTTGTATGGTGCCGCTCTGGTTAAGCCTAAAATGCTCTCATGTAGCCACTCACAGATGTGATTATAACTTGATTAAAGAGGAATAAGAAAATAAGAAAGACAATTCAAAGCCAGATAATATCATTAATGTTAAGATAACAATTGAAGAAAAAGATAAATGTCACATTGAGAGACTTTCCTCCAGGAGAGGCTTCTTTCCAATAGACTCTATTACAACTATATGGAAAAAAAGTGGGACAACCTATTTTACCATGGTATTACCAAACGATTCACTGAGAAGTGTTCACTATCATATTGGTCCTAACCTTTTCCAATAAAGTTCAAGATTAACCTTTTGTAACAGCTAATAATAAGACTTGCCAAGCTACTGATTGAAGAATAAAAGACATGCAGACAGTTGAAATGATAGAATTAAAACTTAGCAGGAGCAGTATAACTATAAAACATGCAAATAACAAAAACCCATATAAACGCATTATACTGTAACACAAAGGGTAGACTGTTCATGACTTATAAATGAAATGCAATGGAAACCAGTGGTAAAAATTTCTGAACCACAACACGGCTCCTACTAAATAATAGGTACCTTTTCTTTATTGTTATCCTTGTCGGCTTCTTTCATCAAGGATGCATCCAAAGATTGTTCCTTGAGTGATCTTTTTGCCTGGGGACAAAAAGAGTAAACACATCAAACATTTATTGTTTGGTCAAATTATGCACGCACCCGAAAAAAAATTCAATACATGTGCCAAAAGTACCACTTCAGAAAGAAATTTGAAAACATTGTTTACTCAACTCACTTTCGTTTAAAGGAGACCACAATAGATTTGTAGACTAACCCAAAAGCTTTAAGGACTTCATTCAATGGATGAAATCCTAGGGTATAACTTCTTCTTTCTATTTAACTCACCTCTTCTATCTCTCTGTATTCATCTTGAAGCTTCTTCTGATGTTCCTCTGCATCAAAAGAGTTCCACGCATCACGTTTGCCTTCAAAGCTCTGATTCAATACAGGCACAATATGTTCATCTGGAGCTATCTTTTCACCAGTGAACTTGGCTCCAGTTTTTCTTGGCCTCTGATGAGAACAAAAGATAGGGGAATTGGAAAAAAATTCTAATAGGTAAAAAGAAAAAGAATTGTGAGAAATAGCATTTACTGTTGAATGCTCTTATCCTAAAACTAATTTACTAAAACACAACATTTCTTAGCAATACATTCTATAATCTAGCAAAACACACATGAGAAAAGTTCTAGGTAAAATATATTTTTCTATGATGGAAAAAAAAATCCAAGCCTTTTTTTTTGTTTCTTTAATTTTTAGCATAGAGAGCATAGAAGTATTTCACTTTTATATGACATAAAAGAGAACCATCATAAAAATGTAGCTGCTATGCAAAAGCGTTAAACATCCAAAATAAAAGCTAATGAATATAATATATTTACCTCTAAGCAGTCCTTCTTTTTGTGAGTCATTGCCCCGCAATTCTCACAAGCCCCCTTTCTGTATTTCACTGCCACTGGACCCTGTTGAATGGAAAATTGTTTTATGAGTTCAATGATTCACTGATGCTAGGAGGGTCAGAGAAAACAACAATCCACAGAGGAAAGAGAGAATACGAGATCAAGGCACAGAAAGAGAAAGAGAGAGAGAGAGAGAGAGAGAGAGAGAGAGAGAGAGAGAGAGAGAGAGAGAGAGAGAGAGAGA
>JAUEKY010021448.1:0-11786 GCA_031833965.1 Scyllaea pelagica
TGCTCAAAGGGCTTTACAAGGGGTCCCCAACCAATAGCAACATGAAACAAATAGGACAAGACAAGCAGCCTGCTAGGCGGTAGTACATTTTTTCCGGACAGAGACAACGCTATTAACGGTCAGGTACTCATTTACACCTGAGTGGAGTGGGAAAATGTGAGTAGAAAGCCTTTTCGAATGACACAACTTGGCGCTGTCTCTGACTGGTGAATTGAACCCGCGATCTCATGATCACAAGCCCAAAGAGTCTACTACTAGACCACAAAGCTGCATGTCTTATGAAATGCACCGATACATTTCATCTTTTACTTTTTAAAATCCGTTTGTTTGATTCTTGTTGTAAAGATATCATTGCTACTCCAATCTTCATCAAAGATCACACCCTGGTGCAAACTTTCACTGTTGTAGGTGATGCAGAGATGCTCGGTTAGTGTGACTTCATTTTTGTCCATGGTCAAAGAATGAGAGAAACATGCATTATTTCTCCAAGAAAATAAAATATTCAACATATTATCATGTACTTGGGGGGGGGGGGGGGGTACTCAGTGGTCATGGCTCTGGTACTGAAACGAAAATTTGCGGGTTTGAGTCCACCTGGGTACACATATCACAAGGTAGCTTTTATCACTAAACCGCCCCGAGAAAACCCCCATAATGTGTTACTCCCTTGATCCCTGCAACATCAGTACTCATCAATAGGTGGGATCAAGAGTCTAGTTCAATCAGAGACCGATGATAAACTTGGCGGTCCCCTGTGCATGTTCACACGTTAAAGAACCCTTGGCAGTTGAAAATCAAAAAGAGTAGGCTGCAAGGCCACTGCCTGGGCAAAATAGAAATCCTACCAATACCACCTATAGGTCACAGTGGGTTGATCACCTGCTTGGCTTAATGGCATGATCCAGAGAAATTCCACCTCAATAAGAGTCGCCCCTACAATGTAATGGTAAAAGGGTACTAGATGATGAAATGATTATCATATATGTAATGAATAGACATGAAGGACAAATGGGAAAGGGGAGGTAATCAGAACTTATTGTCTTGCACCCAACCCCCTTACCACTACCACACAAACCCTTGCCCTTACTCATGTCTACTTAGTTAACCCTCCCTGCCACGGCAACACTGCCTTACAATGCAACCAGCAGAACGCGTGCTTATCCACATAGGGGTAGCGGATGGCTATGTGGATAGGAACTATTTCTCCTGCTGGTTGCAAGGCGACTTTGCTGTGGCAGGCATGGGTTTGAAACCCCCCATCTACCTGAATTTTCTCTCTATCTCCTTATCTTTCTTCTCTGAAAGGCTTTGTTTACAGTTGGAAATGTACCATATCCCTCTTTTGAGTTTCTCTACGTAGTAATCTTTGTTACCATGACCTCTAAAGGCTAAAAAATCAAATGCTCCTGCCACTTCATACTTCGCTAACATATTCCTTGTTTCTCATAATTTTTCTATTTCTTATTCAATCCGTCCTTTCTCTCCTTTGGTACTCCCTTATAATCATTCTCCCCTTCAACTTGATGATAGTTATCCATCATGCCCTTCTTTCTTTCCCCATCTCTTCTTTTGATGGTGTGTGCCAATAATCAGTACTTATTGACTGGTAATTCAGATTTCATATCTAACAAAAAAAAAACCTTTGCTGATTTAGCTTTGTGCTCTGTACATCACAGACCTCCTTCACTTTGTATTAGTGTATCAGTATCAGTCACTAAACCCTGTTGAGTGCTAATTGTAAACCAATAACAAAGCAGAAGAATTAAGGAAGATATAAAGAAATGGCATGAAAAGAATGAAGTTTAGGAGTAAATGCAGTTTATTCAATGGCGGTCAAAGATTAACTCACTATAACAATAGTATTACCTTCTAATTAATTTTTCCCATTGAGTCCATTCATTTTTTTCCTCATTCATCTGTATCTTGATTTAGCATACAACTCCACACACACATACACACAAAATCTCTCACCTACAAAAACAAAACAAAACAATCTCTTTCAGCCCATTCATGCACCCATACACAAATGTGTAGTCACACATACACACTCACAGGCTCATTTTCCCTCCACTCACTCATTTTAGGATCATTATACTATAAAATCAAAGCACCAGCATCTATCTTCCTCCTCTTTTCCTTTTGGGCAGCTTTAGCAGCTTTGGCAGCCTTGACATTGGTGGTGACCTCGTCCTGCAGCTGGGTGAAGAAGGCAGCAGATGACTTCAGCCGCTTTCCGTCATCCTGGGGACAAAAGACAGATCAGATACATCAATTCCTTAATACTGCTTGAATCACTTTGTGTGAGAAAAAATACAAATGAGCTTCTTCCTTCTTAAGACTATTACTAAGAAGATAGTTTGGTTATGTGCTGAAAACTAACTATTAATAGCTCAGCAGTCAGTGTTTCCTCTGCTGGTGGCAAGTTGGTTTTGTGGTGGCAGGCAGGGTTCGAATCTCGGCTACTATATATATTTTCTTTCTCCTATCTTTTCATCTCTAAAATCAAAAGGCTTTGTCTATTTTGGGCCCAGCCCTAAAACTGTTTTCTGAGTAACTTTTTTTTATTCTAGTGCCTGCTCCTTTCATATATTTTCATTAAGACAACCACATTGGTAGGCAACCACATTGGTAGGCAACCACATTGGTAGACAACCACATTGGTAGACAACCACATTGGTAGGCAACCACATTGGTAGACAACCACATTGGTAGACAACCACATTGGTAGACAACCACATTGGCAGACAACCACATTGGTAGACACCCACATTGGTAGACAACCACATTGGTAGACAACCACATTGGTAGACAACCACATTGGAAGGCAACCCCATTGGTTGCCGGTTCAACAATACATTGTTTCTATAAGATATGCTGCATTGTCTACAGCACTCTGAATATTGACTGCCCTATATACATTGAAGATGTCTAGCCCATTTATGCCTCTCAAGCAGAAACTTGTGATAAAAAAATGGTTCAACATTATAGGTTTAATGCCTGTTTCAACACTCTATACGTCATATCATCGACTGAGCGCTCTGGACATGTTAATGTGCTGCCACACAGAGAAAAAAGCAGAACTCACATGAACATATCACCCAATCACACAATACTGACACAGGGCCACCCAGTCTTAGCACTGTTCCGATAATGCCAAATTCTAGGCGGGCAGCTGCTAAAAAAATGATTTTTACTACTTGTATCTCGTGGCATGGGATCAAACCCACTACCTCCGGGTTACCAGGCGGATGCTCAACCACTTGCACCAACAAAGCCGGTAAACATGAGATCAAAATTGTGATATGTCAGTGTTGATCAAAACACAAACAGCGGTATCTAAGCAAGCGGTCATTTTCATTTTCAGCACCACATTTTTTTTAACAATCTATCAAGGTCAGATATATGGAGTTTGTTGAAACTTTTCAAATCCAAACTAAAAATTGTCTTTTAGTTCATAACTTGATTTTGTAAAGCATTTAGAGCCCATGCTCATGGGGTTAACATTATAGAAGCGCTTTTACTATCATCATTAATTCTTGTATTCAGGTGCAGGCTGCAATAAAAGAAATGGCATTATTATGGCTGAACACATTTTGATTAAATCTGATCAACACATTATGATTAGTGTTGATCAAACACAACGCTTATTGAATCTGTGGAAAGTAACAGAATTTTTTTGTTGATTGCTTTATGACACTTTCAACAGATGGGGGTAACTCAGAAGCAAGGGAGAAAGTAAGATGATAGCATTACTTTAAATAGATGACAGAAGTATGTCCCAACTAAAGGCATTGTCCTGAGAGATGATTTAAAACAAAAAAATAAATCTTAAAAAAAAAAAAAAAAGAATAAACAAAACTAAACAACACCATGACCACCTACAACAATTACAGCAGCCTATAGTCAACAAGACACTTCACAGTGATAAAAATGGGACAGAATAGGAAAGTAATATAAGGCACTCACTAACTGACAGAGAACATGTAAGCTTAATTTTCTATCAGAACCAATGAAATTGCAATGATTCACTTTTGCTCTACTTCTCAGTTACAGATCTATTGTACAGTTTGGCACAGTGCCTGAAATTAGTAGAAGAAGAGAGTAGAGTATATGATGGAGGGAGAGGCTAAGAAAGAGTTTCAAGAGGAAAAAAAATCAGATAGATAAAACACTATTAAAAAAAAAAGGACCAAAAGCAATGGAGTAGAAAAAGAAGCAGAAACAAAACAGGTCTAAAGACACCAATGTTGTTAGTGTACCTTGATGAGGTTGATGGATTTGTCCGACTTGCTAATCTCTTCCAGTTTCTTCAAGGCTTTTATTTTGCTGTACTTGTTGCCAAGACCAGGCTTCAGCTTTTCCACCTTCTTCTCTCTGGATTCCTTAGCCTTTTTCTTCTCTCGTTTCTCCATCTTCTTTTGCCTTCTTGCTCTCTTTCTGTCTGTGTCATCTCTCTCTTCCATTGCCTTTAGGTCACCCTTCCTTTTGGCCTATAAGAAAAGAAAGAGAGGTTAGAGACTTTTATTACACCAGGTTACTTAGCAGGCATATCTTTGTAGATAAGACTACAAGTCCAATCTCAGGCTACATTAGAATTTGTTTGACCTCCCTAGATGTACACCTCAATGCATATTTTCTTTAAGTCATTCAAGAGTGGGCACAGTGGGCTAGCCACCTGCTTGTCTTAATCTCTCGGCTCAGAGTTTTTCTGACTTTTGTTTGATATCAGGTTTGGTTTGTACTTTTTGACCCATTCTGATATCAAACATTATGTCGAGTCCCTACACTGCCCATTGGGCGCTACTAAAGGGAACCTGATAACAAAACAAAACAAACTTTAGTGCTTAATGCTTGTTACAACCCATCATGAGTCATGGCATCAGAGAGGGAGCTGTCTGGGAAGGCCAGTAGAAAGTGTATAACCATTTTTGTCCCTTCAGTCAGATATGGTATATACAACAGAGAGTATATATGAAATTTCTGCCAATAACATTGAGCTCCCATCAGCCATACCATGGTTAATTTCGGCTCTGTGGAAAACTTTCCGCCCAAAAAACTAATGACTCACCCAGTCAGACTACACCGATAACATCAGGACTATTTCTGTAACGCCAAACGCCAAGTGGGACGGCTGCCAAGCAGACAGTTTTTAGGTGTTAGATAGGACCTGGCTGGGATTCGACCCAGACCTTCTGATTCTGGGGCAGAGGCCCAGCTGATTGAACAAATGGTGCTGGTTTTCTGTCTCTCCACGATACAAGCAAAGCATGCTATTGTGACTCGCTCACCATTTCTCTCTTTGAAGAGGCGAGTAACAGCCTGGGACCACTGCGTCATCAACAACTGGATGTAGTCCTTCTCGTAGACGTCCTTGTACGGGGGTCGCATTATGTCCCCCCATATGGCATCCTCTCCCAATCCTGGACAGAAATGTCAGACATGAACATATTCAATGCATGAAATGAAAAAAAGCAAATGATGAAACGAATACAGAAAAAAAGAACACAATGGATGAAATAAAGGTGACAGTGGGCTGATCAGCTGCTTGGCTTAGTGGCATGATCCAGGGAACCTCCATCTCAATAAGAATCGGCCCTACACTGTAATGAAAAAAAGGGTACTGGATAATGAAATGATGAAAGGGATAAAATAAATTCCCTTCGTCTATCCCCGTAGAAACACTTTTCTATTGGGTCTCATACATCGAAACACTGGATTTTCCCAGGCGTTGGCTACAGAGAACCAAGGCAAACTGAGCAATAATGACTCAATAGTGAGGAAGAAACTGAAAACGTATTCATATTCCTTGTCTGTACAAAAACCAATCAGTTTGGAGAAAATGCGGTTACATGGTAAAAAAAAAACAAAAACATTTTAACACCAAGGTTTACCGCCCTGTTTCAACACTTCATAGCTCTTACCACCAGTGGAGACATGTTAATGTGCTGCCATACAGAGGTTGACAGGGGACTTAGCACGAATATCTCACTCAGTCATATTAAACTAACACCGGGTCAACCAGTCTTAGCACAAGCAATGTTACCATAATCCTGAATGCCAGGTGGACAGTTGCTAAAAGCAGATTTTTACAACTGAGTGTGGGATTGAACACACAACATACTGGTTACAAGGCAGATGCTCAATCAGTTGTGCCAATTAAGCCGGTGATTTGTCACAGGGCGTTGTAAGGAAATCATTGCTTTAACGTGATGGTTACAGACTCAGTGTGTCTCCTATCTTGCCATTGATAATGGCTGCTATGATAACAAAGCTTAATGCTCATATCATTTGTAACAAAAATATCATAAACTGTGAATTTCTCTCCAAAAATGGGGGGTAAAAAGCTTGCTCAGCATAACCTGTTTGGTAGGTCTAATCCAGGACCCACTGGTCCCAGGGTAGACGCCCTACAGTGTAACCAACAGTGCCCGTGGAACTGTTGTATTCAGCCATTGCTGTTCAGGCAAGATCCAACATTTTCAATTAGGCCATTCAAAAAATTTCTATTCAGCCATTGCTGTTCAGGCAAGGTCCAAACGTTTTCTCCCTAAAGTTCGAGGTAAAGAAAAAAAAACTCTTGAAACATTGCATTCCTTTCTAGATAAACTAGCTTTCCAGGTTGATAAAACACTTGAAGAATAAAACAAAATTGATTTTGAAAAAAAAATGACTGGGAGAGAGAAGATGTTCTGAGACCCTTGACATGCTTTTGCCTCTCCAACCCAAATCTCACAATCTTTTGATTCTAGCCCTCCGCACCAAATAATGCACACCCCACATTACACTCTTGACAAAAACTGACACATTGAGAAAAAGTAACTGATTTTTCTTGACTATTTCTAAATGAAAATAATATCTTAAAACTGAAATGAAAATCCAGGTCTCTTCATTTTTGGTTCCAGCATAGATACTTTCCTGAATTTCTAACTCAGGGTCAATGCCTGAATCCTTAGAGAGTTTTCAATTCCTTCTTTGCCCTTTGATGGATTGCTTTTTGATAATGGCGAATTCCTCTCTGAAATTATATGACCAAGCTCCATACTGCTAAAAAATAGACATTATCACGGCTAAATTATGAGAGAGACTTATCAGTATCAACATTACTTAAAAGAATAAAAACATTTGGGGAGAGAGCTACTTTCACTTTGATTCTTCCCCTTCTTCCATCATAAAATAAACAGCATGTTTTTATCATACAAATCTCAAAATTATGGGAGCCCAGTGAGCATTATGGGGTGATCAGAATTCTCAAGTATTACACTTTTAGGAGCAATTTTGGGCAGTTTGAATGTCAATTGGCTAAGTCATATCAGCATAAGATAGAGAACATGACAAATCGTTTTTCAAATGTATACACACCAGCATAAATGTCCAGATCCTTTTGTGTGATGTAAGCATTGGATCCCCAGATGAGCAGCTTTCTGACATGCTGTGGGAAAGCTCCTGCCAGGGCCATACCCGTGATTCCTCCGTCGCTCCAGCCGAGGACGGAGTAACGGTCAAAGCCGAGTTTCTGGACAAGAATAAAAAACATGAATACAATCAATTTTGATGATGCCGGTTCTAAAGATTTTTTAGACTACAGTGGAACTTGGTTATAACGAGAACCCCCGTTCCAAGTGAAAACTGTCGTTATAACCGAGCTCTCGTTATTTCAGATTCCTGGCTAAGCAACTAAATTATCATAATACAGCTGTTTGACAACTTCATAAACTAAGTGGGCGGCAGTAAGGGAGATTTCGTTGTGTTGCAGGCACACACCCACAAAAAAGCCTACATACACTGTACTTTGTGGGGACCATGATTGTATGTGTGTGTTGCATTAAATAATACACCATTTTCCATAATGCGTTCTCGTTATTCCAGGGTTCTGGGCTGCATGCTAACTTCAAACCAGATCTTTTCTAATAGAGAGATAACAAGAGAAAAGAAACGGGGATTTGAAATAGTCTTGTTCTATCCGTTGTCACTAAACATGAAGCACCACTGTATTCACCAATTAATTTTACCCGAGGTGATAATTTTAAAATGTCTAAAACTAGATACTCCACTTCCATTCCCAGAATTCCTTTGTTACATTCATAAGATTCAGTTGATAGAGATCTCATAAAAATACTTGATGACTTTAACAAGTGATTGCAGATGATATCCGTTCTCTAAATCAATCTTGTGTGTGGAAATTTAAGTAATTAATACATTTTATGATATTCTTTTATTAATTATATGGTTAGTAAACTACATAGAAAACATGTTTTAACCAAAAACGGCTATTCAGTAAGAAAAAAAAATTCACTGAAAATGATAAAAATTTTGTTTGGCTGCTTATTAACTCTTTATTAAGAAACTATGTGTTTCTAAACGGAAATATTTTTTAAATCCAAACAAAAACTTTGGTCCCTTCAATTTCGGTTTAGACATGTTTCAATGTAATAAACATCTTCAACCTTAAACACAGCAATCTAAAAGAGGGATAGACTTTGAGGAAAAAATAGCTCATCATTTAGTTTTCTTTGGTCTAGTTTATTCAGTTTCTAAGGCCGGCTAACCAATTCCTGAAAGCTTTTTAAAATGGATTCAATAGTATTGATTAAGATGAAAAATTTAAAAAAAGGGAAAAATTCAGATATGAAGAGAAAAGAAGAGACGACAGAAAACAAACCATGGATTTTTTTCAGTATTAATTAAAAGAAAAGCTTATATGCTGCCCTGAAGAAAAGTAGACACTGACTCAAATTTCCCGCAAAAGATTTTATGACAACAAAGAAAGTATTTGCAAGAGCTAATTGGAAATTGAGACCAGGCATTTTGAAATTTTCTGCACAAATATACAGCTGGCAACTGAAAAGAACAACTGCCACCTTGCTGTCTGGTGAGTAGTTAGTGCATGGGACTCAGGATGAAGATGCAGTGAGTTCAAAGCCAGCTGCTGATCGGGAAGTGACTTAAAGCTCCAAGCATCTGATGAAAACATCTTGAGGATGAGAGTGACTATTTCCACATCTGTCTTGTTTTAGTATCGGTTTTTACACTATATAAAAAAGCAGCAATGATTAAATCACTTAAATGTTCTGGCTTAAAAGTTTAATACCCTTTTTCGTAGGTCAAGTTATCTTTTATTGTAACCCTACATTCATAAAAAAAAAACATGGAATATTTTTCACAAACAATCTTTTCAATATTTCTCCTAGTTTAATGAAGAGGATATGAATCAAGAAAATGAAGCACAGCTGTAGTGTATGCCGTCTGAGAAGGAAAGAAAAAAATTACCGCCATCAAAGTTGCTGCATCTGTAGCGTCTCGTTTATAGTAGTCGAGGGGCCAGTCTCTGTTTGGAGGGCGACTCTTCCCGTACCCCTGGGGGTCAAAGGCCACCAAAGTGTATTTGTCTTGGCTCAGTCCCTCCAGCTGGGGTTGGAAATCGGACTGAGAGTAGCCTGCCGACATACAATGGGGTTGGAATCTCAATCACGCCTGACAATCAAGTTGGAGTCATTTCATGTCAATGAACAATATTGCTCCTACTCTCACTGAATACTAATGTTGATTGTTTGGTTCCCTTTTCTCATGGGTGAGAGGGGGGGGGGGGAGGATTTCATTTGCTTTAACCAATATCAAAATCCTGCTTCTAAAAAAATATTAAAGACAAAACCTGATTGTTATCTAAATAAACAAGACCTAAAAATTCAAAAGAACACCTTTTCAAAAGGTTTTTACCCACAAATTACATTTTTTTCAATGGTCAGCTGACAGTCAGAAAAAAGCGTTTGATAGGCCAACCTATGCAAAAATTATTCTCGTGTCAACACATTTTTTCCAATGCTAATGGAACCCCTTATTATTCCGTTCTCCTGAAGAAAGAAAAGGCATTTTGTCAGCAGATGATAAAAAAGTGCTCTATTAAAACACAATTTTCAATCGTAAGCTGAACAAATGCTTCTTCCTTCTGTTGATTGTTAATTTATCAACATAAATAGTCCAAACTAACAAAAGACACAACAAATGATATTCTATAGAATTTTAAAAAGCATCAGTAATCTTTCAGATTTAATACAAATGATTAAAAAAAACCAAAAAAAAACCAGCCTGTCATGGCTAAGCAGCGTATCTTTGTAGATAAGGCTGCAAGTCCAATCTCAGGCTACATTAAAATTTTGTTAGACCTCCTTAGATGTACGTCTCAATGTGAATTTTTTTTGAGTCATTCAAGAGTGGGCTATCCACCTACTTGTCTTAATCTCTTGGCTCAGAGTTTTCCTGACTTTTGTTTCATATCAGCCTGGGTTTGTACCTTATTTTTTTCTCATTCTGGTGTCAAGCATTATGTTGGATCCCTACACTGCCCATTGGGCGGTACAAAAAGGGAACCTGATAACAAAACAAAACAATTAAAAAAAACCCAATCAAATATATTGAAATCCTCGATATCTTAAAACTGCCCAACCATAGAGAAGGCGCTTCCTTGAGCTGAAGGCAGAGTGATGAACACAAGCACCTGAACAAAGCTCAATCTGTTGATGCCCTTCATTGAATACAGAAAATCCTGAATAAAAATCAATAATAAATCAACTTTGACATCTTATTTATTCATGATATTTTAAGGTCAAAACTAATTTGAATTCTTAACAATGACACACACACGTATAGATATATAATTTGACCAAACTTCTAACTTTACTTTAGTGAGGTATACATCTAACCTAACTGAAACGTCCCACACACCGTGACATACAGTACCTTCCATGTAAGTAACGTGTGAAGCCCCCATACAGCACACTCACCCAAGGCACCCGGTAAGAGCACAACAGCATGCTCTCCGTTTCCGACTCTTTCGTAATGGATGATGGATCCATTCACATCCACTTTATCACTGATTCTCTTGTTGCTGTGGTAGAAAATGAAATTGATTAAAAAATTTGAAATAAGCAAGACAAAGTGAGTATTCTCATACAGAATGCAGAGGTAAAATCCTATTTTCCTGTCTGTAAGGACAGTTCAAGACAGTTGTTGTATCAATCAATTGACAAAGATAATAAATATGAAAAGCGTTTGTCTGTTGTTGTTTTTTTCCCTCTCCTGTAAAATCTTATGTTACCTTTTTGCGTCTTTAGTTCTTGTGACAGCAGAGCAAGGATACTTGGGTACAGAATTATCACCTCACAAGGTGCAAATGGAGTAGCAAACACCTTAGTGGATAAGCACACTTTCCTCTGCTAGTTGCAAGGTGATGTTGCCTTGGTAGGTGCGGCTTTAATATACCATCTACCTGAGTTTTAGTCTCTCCTATTCTTTCTTCTTGGAATGGCTTTGTTTACTCTCGGCACTGTACTACACCACTGTTCTGAGTTTTTCTGCGAATGCCAATAGCCTTCTAAGTAATTTACAATACTAGAATAAAGATGCGACCCGTCTGAACTGTCTGTATCTGTATGTATATTTGCATTGCAGTCATTGCCAGTCATCTCACGCTGTGTGTCCTCTTGTAGCCATATAGTAAAATATTCATATATGGACAAGGAAGGAAATATAGACGAAGTGCTTGGCAGGAACAGCAACTTAGAAACTTATTCATCCATCATAACTATCATAACTTCCGTTTCATGCAGACTGAGGGCAGTGTGGTATTGCCACTGCTAAATATAATTAGCGTTTGACAATGTCCACCTTCGCATCTTTTATATCAAACACTACTCTAATTGTCCTTGATATCGTCTCCAATTATGATCCCAAAGTCAGATCTTCTGCCCGTGCCATGAAGGGTGCGATGAGAGATGCTGGGAATACAGTAG
>JAUEKY010021559.1:1339-11776 GCA_031833965.1 Scyllaea pelagica
AACACACCCCCACCCCCCCCCCCCCTTCTTCAACACCTCATTCGAAAGAAAAAAGAAAAGGAAAGGGGAAAATAAAAGGCAGTAGATAAGATTCCTTCAAAAATTGAGCAAGAAACCATTTGATATGAGATGCAACAGATGTATACAAGCTGATAAATGGATAAGAATTTTTTTTTCTCTGTCCACCATGGTTTTTGCTCCAAAGAAACTAAAATAGAAAAAATGAATAAATAAATAAATTTCTTGGTAAGTGTTGATAAAAAAATACACGCCTCAATCAACCACCAAACAAACAACATCACACTGGCCTAAACACTTTAAATAAAAAAAACAAATGTAAAGAAAAACAACATAGCAATAACATCAATGCCCCCATCTTGTATGACGAGACAAACAAGACTTCCAAGTAAGCTGAACAAGAAGAGATCCTCTCACTCTAGCTACTCTTATCGCCGGTTCATTCTCACGGCACTTACAACAATTCAACTCATCTCTCATAAAGGTCAGATTATCGTCAAACCATATGACAACAACCTGCTGCATAATATGATAGAAAAGCAAAGAAAACCCAAACAAACCGGTCAAAGAGCATCATCTTCACGGAGATGTAACCAGCATGCACACAAGTCTTAACAGGTTGAGTTCTGGTGGTTCAAATCATTGCCTCTAGCGTGGACATAGCAACGTACTAGAAACCCACTCATGCTTAATCTTATGGACACATCCATCTTCCTTAGTGACCAGACAACATAGACAACAAGTTCTTAATAAAAGGTTTGGAAAAAAAAAATAACGATGGGTGGACTCAAGATTCCAAATGAAAAGACATATCGCACAATGTTCCAAAGAGGAGATGCAAAGCCAGCCAAGAAAAACGACAAGAGATGTTGCTATAGTGGACTGTGAAGAACAAAGCAGATTTATTGCACTGCTGTTTACAACCAAATGACTTGTACCTTCTCTTTACAGAACAGGGCCATTTGATCTTCTCGGGCATGGAAATTTAGATTGAATAAAAAGGCGAAAAAAAAGGGGAATCACATCTTTCAAGTTCAACTGGACTTTTTTTTATACTGATCAACATATCAAAAATGGTAAATAAACAACATCAGAAAGAAAGTACCAGGATAGAGATTTTTTTTTCTCCTCCTTTTCTGAAGTGAGCACAGGAGATATTACACAATACTTTCATATTTGCTATTATTGCAGAATGCTTTAAAAAATTGAGGGAAAGAAGTTTGCAAATTTTCTACAAAAATAATCAATACACCTCCAATGGTAACAGTATCAATATCAATTTGATATGAGAGTATTGGTGTGGGGCTAAAAATTCAAATGGATCTGCTTTGAGAACCAAGTTCAATAGAAGCAGAATGAAATGATAAACACTGATTAAATTCACTGCTCTTATTCATATCTTAGCAAGAAGAAGAGAAAATATATATATATTATTATTAAAATACAAAACAAAAAAAACAACCCCAACCCTGAACCCCTGTAAAAAAAATGTGAGAGAAACAAACAAGAAAGACAAAAATGAGTTGGACAAAATATTGAGCCTAACCGAATGTGGAACTCAAACTTGTACAATTAGAAGTAGTCGCTAAGCAGAACTGTAGAGCAGTGAAGACAGTCAGCTGCCATGGCCTCGGCCAACGCCCGGCTCAGTTGTGAATCTTGATGGCTTTCTCCAGGTAGTTGTAGCGTGCCCGTTTGGGGGTTTTGTTGACATGGTCCAGGCCCAGCCATGGTCTAGCCTGCATCCCCATACCTGTGGCAGGGGATGACAATAAAGAGATATAGAGGTAACACTCTGCTTTAACCAATTATACAAAAAAAGGAGAAAACCACCCACGAAAAACTTCAAGTTTAGGACTATGTGACATGGTGACACATTCACATGTCCAGCCCTACTCAAGTTTCATAATATAACAATACAAGGCAATACGATATTTGGGAGCACGCTGACGAATATAATCAATGAAAGAATTATTTCTTTAAAAGAAGAGAATTCAAACCCTTCCAGCCTCCATTCCATACCAGATTCTTTATTGGCCTGTAACAAAGTATCTGATCCCAGCATATCTAAGCATAGCTTGTTTGAAAAAGAAAAAAAAAAAAAAAGGAAGTCCCAGGTAAATGGAACTAAAGCCTACGAATGGTCTTACTCATTTTTCATTGAGTTTCTGAAGACTTTTCCCCTTCCCTGCTTTGTTCCAACTGCCAGCTATCAGCCTCTTTCTCACTCCAAAGCAATTCCACTAACTCTCCTTAATAAAGTAATAATCTTGTTCTCAAAAACAGCACAAAAAAAAACAAACCCATTCGCAACCAAATCAAATCAACAAGGTTTTGGGTTCATAGCCACACGACTCGTGTAAGAGTAAAATCGACTAGAATATCTAAATCATTTCAAAACGCTAGACAAAATAGCAGATTGAGAGCACTATGCAGGAATTATTTCATCCTTAACCCGGTGGCCTATCAGTCCAAATTACGGAGGCGGATACTGAACTATGTCGGCCAAACTGTCCATAACAAACGCACCACCCGGATGTCTTCAGTACAAGGGAAAGTAGATGCCCAACAAACGAGAGGAGGGCAAACTGTAACATTCACTGACAATATCAGAGAGTCCTGCAAGAGGACCCTTAGCCAGATGTCCCAAGAGTGCAGACAACCCAGCTCCTGGAGGAGGGTTGTGAGGAAAAGTGCAGTCGCTAATATCGTACCCAATGATGCTGACAGGTTACAGGTAAAAAACTCTGTCATAATTTTCATAAATCAAATAGTACCCGGAAAAAAAAAAAAAAAACACAATATAATACCAGTAATAACTGAAAAGTTATGATTCTTTTTAATTGAATGATGAAATGCTAATTTTGTGAGATTGTTGCATGTGCTTGTATACTAGTGGGAGGGGGGGAGGGGGGCACTTTTTGCATCATGGTTCTACATTTTGGGGAGAAATGGTAGGAAACTTTATCCAAACTTTCTCAATCTTTACCTGACTGCACTGGGTGAGGAACAAATTTTTTCAGCTCAACCCGGATGTCTTGCGAGTCCTCGGGGATGTAGTCCAGGCGTCCAATCACAATGATGGCAAACTTGAACTGAAATTTCAACGGTGAACAATTTTAGGCATCCAGTTACTGTTTTGTTGTTGCCTTTTCATCTCCAATTTCTCCAGCTAGAATAAAAATAATTCCCAACAAACTTACACCCAAATCTTCTACATTTGCAACCTGACTGGTATTGTCTTTCAAATTCTCACAGCCTTAAAAACCAAATCTACTACTCCACCTGCTCTCTTTTTCTTCTGTAGAGGCTTTTACAACATTCTGAAAAAAAAATTTACCATTGCAATCTTGACTTGAGAAAGCAACAATAAACAGCATTAGCTTTGTTCCCTTTTACAGGTGATTAGATTCAATATTGTTCTTTTCCAATGTCCCTCTATAATTCAGAACCTAGCTATCAAACTGACTGATTCATACTTGAAAATGTGTCTATCGATCTGTCTCTCTATCTATCTATCTATCTTTCCATCATTCTGGGAAAGAATGCATACTTTTTGGTATTATACTTGTTACTTTGTTAAGATAAAAGCAATAATTGACATAACTCCAACTTGCTTGAATCTTCGGGGATGACCTATTTCACCCTTATTTTCTCTGTAACCGTGAATAAAGCATATACTGAAAAGAGTTCACCATCGAATCTGTCCAAACCTTTCACTCTTATTTAGCAACAAAGTATGTCGCTGATATTTGGTGTGTAATATCATTGACCATTACACACAGCAAGCACTTTGGTTTACAATGGCGTAAAATTTGTATTCAAAGTAAAATTCTTCATCAATCCTCCAAAAGCGATGCATAACCGAGGGTATAGAGGGAAAATTTGCAATGAGATAACAAATTATTAGTCATATAGTCATAATGTAATATACAATTCCCTATTTTTTAATGAATGTTAGAATCTGAGAGCGCGAAAATATCATTTTGAGTTGATTTCACCTATGTACCTGGCATAAATTATTACTGTCACAGGGAAAGAAAAAACATGGATCGTTTTTACACAGACAAATACCAAAAATGCCGAATTTTCCAGTCTTTGAACGCAATAACTGTTGTTTATTGTTAACTTAAAACCATCCTGGAATGCAGTTTGAACCAAGAGGAATTTTTTGAGCCCTAAATCACCAAATTCCATGCCCTAATACGGTCTGTAGAGCGTGCAGAAAAAAAGCAAGTTTTTTTTTTATAATAGATTCCAAAGCAAGAGATTTTTTTTAAAAAAGGGCTGTCTCAGGAAAGTGAATCTTTTTCAGTGTTTTTTTTTTCTTTGGTCCACATGTTGGGAAAAATACTTCCCATTGAAAATCTTTTCATAACTTTAGGAAGAATGTAAGGTCTGCTTACAACAACTAATCAAGCAATTTTGTGCTAAAATGGTAAATATGAAAAGAAGGAACACGCAGAGTTCATCTCAGAGCATTTTCCAGAAAGAAATTTTTATAAATGTACCTTTTCAAATTCCTTTTCTGGAACGTCTAGCCTTTTGCGTATGCGCTCTTTCACTTCAGGGAAGGGTTCATTCTATAAAAGTAAAAAATACAAAGTAAGCAAAATAAAAAAATGTTCATGACACAAAATTAGAATACTCAAATAAAAAAAGGTCAAAACCATATGATAACGATAGAAATGGTAAAAAGAAAAAAAAGTAGAAATAAGAGCAAAGAACAGAGGATAATAATGGCAACTTGCAAAGATGGGCAGTTCTGACAAACCGCGATGTTTTTATAAGATGGGGAAAAAATCATCAATATCAGACACAGTGCAATCTGGATAAAGTCACCTCACTTCAAGACAACTCTTGCTTGAAGCCAACACATGGGAACGGTATCGTTTTTTCCTTTCTTTAATTAAGTATTTTTATTTCTGATGAAGTCAACACTGGGACTGAATGAAGTTGGGTAACATTATTGAAAAAGTGAAGATGAGCGAGAGAAAGTTATGTCCCTCCTTACTTTCAACACGCAACCTGCCATATCAAAAGTTAGGCTCATTGAAGAGACTCCGGGAGACAAGGTTGTGAGGGGTGAGGTGTGAAAGGGGTGGGTTGGGGGGTGGTGGCGGGGATAGCCCAAGGTTTCACCACAGCACAGCTACCTAAAATGAATACAACAGCGATTGGTCCCATTGTCTTACCGACTCCTTTGTTTGAACAAAGCGGGCAACGCGAGACACACCACATGCACACACAGGCCAACACACATACCACAAGCACGCGCGCAGACACACACACAGCGTATGGTATGTGAAGCCACACATTGTGAAGGCCTTGATAGGTAGGTAATAGCAATGTGTGTACCGACTTGTTACATTGACTCATTGAATCGTGTGTAGTCAGTCGCACTCAGTAACAGCAGCATTCCTTCTTTTGTTTATCTACACTCGCAAGCTTTTTCTAATGTTTCAATTTGCTCGGATTTCACTATGTCAGGAAAAAAGTAGACGTTTTGAACTTGGCAACCAAGTCCCTAGGAAACACTTTGCATTGACTGTGAATGTAACAGGTTGTAAATGCCAAATAAAAAAAAAAAATAAATAAATGGACAACACCTCAATGATCCCCACTTTGCCCCTCACTTTCTTTTCTATGGTTAACTAGAATGAAACAACTTACCTCTCTTATCTTTAAGAGAAAAGGGATTCCAAAGGTCTGGTACATTTCCTGGATGCGACAGGAAGAAGAGAGAGGTATGAGTCAGGGCAATTACAGTGGTTGGCTAAGTTTAAAGTGGCGAAGCAGTGAGCAACAAGAATTTATGTAATTGAGACTTTATGTAATCGAGGCTCTAACTTTCCCCCTTATCAAAAAAAAAAAAAAAAAATGGAGAGCATTTATATAGCGCAATATCCACTAAACGTGCTCAAAGCGCTTGACACAAGATTCCATCAGACAAGAAAAGAGGGGGGTGTAGTGGACAGAATAGATTTTATGTGTATATCTGAGAGAGAAAAGTTATCTCTTTCCAAGGAATACAAAAACAAGTGGACGCCGAGCCTAAGAGTCTGCAGGGCCTTTCCTCCCTCATTAAAACTGCAAACAGTATTTAACCCCTAATTTGCTCATAATAAATTTCAGGAATAAAGATTTCAGTTAGCTTGGGGGGAAAAAAATAAGAGTCTGTAAAATGAATCATCAAACAATATCAGAGTCTGTAAAAACAAACATAAATCACAAAGATTACGACTCAGAGGCAATACAATGTGTATATAAAATCAGGGCACCTTCTGAAAATGAGCCACAGGTATAAGCAGTTCGTCTGGCTTCAATTTGAACTCATCGGGTGGAATCTCCTCGATGCGGTAAGTTTTGGTGCCTCCAACCACCAGATCGTCCAGAGGCAGATCTTCATTCTGGACAGTCAGGATCTTGTAACTGATTATTTCCAATAATCTACAGAAGAAACAAAACCATACAGTTACTATATCAAGATAACAAGACAAAGGAAGTGCATGAACAAATGACTGAAATGTAATACAAGTTTCAATACAAAAAGATATGACTGCCTCGTACAGGGATGTAAATGCCAGATCGAAAAAATGAAATAAGAAAGTAACTAATGATTAGAGACCCTATAAGGGTATAGTAAACACCCATCACCAAATGGAAAAACAAAATAAAGCATCATAGAGACCCTATAAGGGTATAGTAAACACCCATCCCCAAATGGAAAAATAAAATAAAGCCTCTTGATGATTAGAGACCCTATAAGGGTAAAGTAAACATCCATCACCAAATGGAAAAATAAAATAAAGCATCTTGATGATTAGAGACCCCACAAACATTCATCAGCAGAAATGATATGTAAAATCAGAAATACAAATTGCAGAGGAAATGTCAAGAGAAGAGAAGGTTTTCACCCTTTCATAATTTTTTTTTAAAGTGGGCAACAAAAAATGCAAAAAGAGGAAAAAAAGGCAAGCCAATGTAGTAAGATGATAGGTGGGTTTCAATGGCATTATCAAAGCAATTCAGTTTCTCAATTTGAGAAAATATTTCATTTCTAACTCAGAAACATGAGGGAAAAGGAAAGAAAAATAAAGCGGTTGCCACGATCAAATAAGATCTTACGAGATAAAAAAATAACTCTACATCAATAAAAAAGTGAGTAATTCCCACTTATGATCTTTATCAGACCTTTATGAATATGAACACCCATACAGAGTAGTTTAAAAAAAGAAAAAGAAAAATTCAACATTTACCGTAATTTGCCAGATCCACCTTCCAAAAGTTCCACTTGCTTCTTGGCTTCTTCCAGCAGATCTTTCACTCGCCCATTCTTGTTGGGGTACAAGACCAACTCCCTCTGAAAAAGATAACCAGAGGGTCAAAACAAAAAATAATTGTCTCAAAAAAGGATGGAAAAACCCAGAGACAACAAGACAGGCTCTGTTATGGAACCCGCAAGGGCTGAGAAAAAGAGGAAGGCCAAGGAAGAGCTGGAGACGAGAAACGATGGAAGATCTCAAGCAAAGTGGATACAGCTGGGTGCAGGCAGAGAGAATGGTCCACAGACAAGGTGGAGGAGCTTTGAAGAGTTATGCTCCCAGGGGAGGTCTAAGTACAGAAGTAAGTAAGTCTCAACAAAATAATAAATCTAGTCCACAGAATTCTATAAAATATCACATTATATCAGATAAAACATTATTGCTAGCCTTGGTTTAGTTTTTCCTGGATACATACTGGATGCAGGTAAAGAAAATTACCAGAACTCAAATAGGGACTTGTAATTAATTTACAAAATTCTGTATTGATACAGAAAACCGACAACCCTGACCAGTGCTTCATAAACCAAAATCTCATTCTTTTATCTTTGCTGATGAGAAATAAAACATGTGCAGAAGACAGAAAACAAAGGGAATGAGAAAAACATGTGAGGGGAATTTATGGTACAGCTAATGGCACCTTAAATTTGCTACTCAAATTGATAATCAGTATGTTCCTAGAACTGTACATCATGTAGCTATTTCTTTAGTCAGAATGGGGGAAAGGTCAAATAGTGAAAATAGACAGAGACTGTGAAAGAGAAATTTGAAAAAAAAAAGAAAGAAAAAAAAGGGAGAAGAGAAATGGACATCTCTTACCTCCTCCTTCATATTGCTATTGAGCCAAACCACCTTGAACTGCTTCTTGTTTTCCAGCTCACTGATTTTCATATCCAGCTGAGAACAAGGTGAAGGAAAGATGGGTAAAATACAGTGAAACTTACCTAAAACTTAACACACATAAACCATAAATAGCACTTTAACAAAATAAAATGTAAGTCTTCTCTCTTTTTCTCGCTCTATCATAGTTATGTTGCTAAAACTATCAGTAAACAGAGGTTAAATTCAGTGGAACTCACTTTAAAACTTAACATGCCTACTATAAACCATCTTATAACAACAAAAGATGTAAGTCCTGTTTCTTTTTCACACTCTATCTTAGTTATGCTGCTAACACTACAAGTAAACTAAAAAAATTTACCCCACAACATGACGGAACCAGAAAACGGAACAGACAGTAACTAGTAAGCGAGAGCTTGCTGGCTGTAATGTACAATAAGTATGCATACAAGCTTGCACACAGAGACAGACCACCCTAAGACTAAGACTGAGTCCCAGTGACTAGAGATAGATTAAACTAATTCAAAGAAAGATTTCTTGTCACTTCCCCTTAAAAAAGGATAAACCAAAATACATGTAAACCAAAATGACTTCTTCAGCCTCAATCATTTTGGATAAGATGTATTTTGTTGTAAATATGTCAACCAAGAAAACCAAGAACACAAAAATTAAAAAAAACAAAATGAAATTAAAAGAGAAAAAATCTTTTTTAAAAATCCCATTTCTTCTATGACTAAGGTAATTTTGCATTTTTCTGTTTGGCTTAAGGGGAGCCACTACACCCCAAAGACCGGGTTTTGGAAAAAAATACGGAATTTCTGTACTCGATGTAACTCTATGGAAAAAGTATCAGAGAATTCATTTCTGGTGGTTTTAAAGCTTGAAAATAAATGGAAATATGTGAAAAACGGCTTTAAAGTGGTGCAGGTCTGGCTAAAACGCTAGAAAAGATCCCTAATTTGCCTAAATTTGAGCCTGAAAATCGTGCCTTTACGCCATTCCAACCGTATCAAATTTGGTATCGCTAGAAAGCTTACGATCTCGCCCGTTCAGCGGTTATAGCGTCATTTTTGTATAAAAATAACTCGGGGTATCCTTTTGCTTTATTTACACACACTTCTTTCTAAATTCTCAACGCTGATTGGTTGTTATCACTGATCACGCACAGCAAAGTGTGTTCTCACGTGAATACTCAGCGCAGATTGGCTGAATCCTTAGCAACTTAACTATGATCGTGATCGTGATGATGGCGGACAATGTACCTTTGGTTACTGAAGATACTGATGCTCATCTTGATGACAGTGATCATGATCGTCAAAAAGAAAATTGCACAAGGATAATGATATGGATGATGCAAATGGTCAATCTTTTTACAGTTTCAATACGAGCATGCCTTTAAAACACGTTTTAAACGTTTTAACATTAAGGTTTTATATTCTGATTCAGCATTTCATAGGTTACATCCCCAGCGGGCCGCTCGAGACAAATTACAGTGCTGTCACACACAATTTGAATAGGGGAACTCAACACGCATAAATCACTAAGTCACATTTATTAACTGACATTGGCCAACTAGCCTAAAAACTGTTCCCATAATGCCGAACGCCAAGCTGGCAGCTTCTTAAATTCCAAGGCGGACGCTCAACCACTTAAACAAACGGTGCCGATGGTACAGACTTAATACCAAAGCAATGGATTTAAAACGAACTAGAAAAATCTATGACGTATGCAAAATATTCCCTTTCTATGGACATGTTGATTGCTGCTACACAGAGTTAGACAAAAGGTTCACTCAGTCACAACATACTGACACCGGGCCAACCGGTGTTAGCACTGTTCATAAAAGGCCTATTGCCAGACGGGACATGCACCCACTACGTGCAGATTCCGAGGCGGACGTTCAATGATGTGAGCCAGCGGCGCCGATAAAGAAATATGGGAGATGATTCCAGGATCGGAATAAGAAACGGAGAAAGAAATCAAAGTATGATAATCTCTTCACGGTGGAAAAAAATGAAGCTGCACTAACCGAGCATTTTAACACCACCTATACAAATATGCAAAATGGTGTATAATTTTCATTGGATATTTTTATTTCAAGAAAAAAGACCGATTCTTGAAACTAAGAAGATACTGATTCACTCACTCGCACAAAGAAAAGAAGAAAGCGAAGAAGAAGAAAGAGAAGAGGAAGAAGAAGAAGAAGAAGAAGAAGAAGAAGAAGAAGAAGAAGAAGAAGAAGAAGAAGAAGAAGAAG